>JAANSM010000502.1:0-27544 GCA_036850725.1 Orchesella villosa | reverse complement strand
TCTGTTTTCATCTGTCACCTGCTCGTAAAAAAACAAAAAATGAAGAAGATAAGACAAATGTAATTTTTTTAACAACATAAATGCTACATAATTAAAATATATAATAATTATATTTACTCACTTAGATTTTTAAGTTAAAATTGCAGCTTAATTTGTTGTTTGTAGTTGATGATGGATGTTTGATGTCGGGTGGTTGACAGTTGATGATTTTTTTATCGAACCTGTTGATGGAAAAAAAGTTAAAATGACAACTGACGGAAAAGTAATTATAGGTAGAACATAAATAAAATTTACCTTGTTAATAAATAGAGTTAATTAATAGATTCACTTACGGATAACACGAAGAATGATTGATGAACAATGACACAAATCCAAAAGTAGTATTACACGTTTGACGTTGTGGTAACAAAGGTAAACAGTAAATGTTAAACAGAAACTTTGTGGTTGGTAGATTGTATGTAGACATAGACAGTAGAAGAGTGTGTAGACAGTAGCTGAAAAATGCATTCAGATCTCGCGCTATGGTAATATGTAGTATGGTACTGGTATATCGAGAGCCAGTCATATCCATGATAGTTGAACAAAGAGACAGCAATAGCAATGCAGTAGCATTGGATATCGCAAAACATACGCAAGAGTAAACCCAAATACACGCAAGATGTAAGTATAACATGAAGCAGAGTGTTTATTATGCAGAAGCAAAAGGGTTTCAGAGCTAGCCATCATCGACACTGGAACCGTAAAGGAACGTGGGTGAGATACGTGTTTGAAATGATGATGTTAGCTATAGGATTCAAATGGGAGGAAAATGCCATACCCATCCACGTTAAAAAGAGTGGCTCACGACGCGTACAAAGTACAAACAAATGTACTGATGTGCTTTAGTATTATGATAGTAAGGTTCAACTGCATAAACCATTATGTTCAACTGCTGCGTTTTCTATATTTTACCAGAATTTATTTTTTAGTAAAACCTGAAAATTCCCATCGCCAGCAAACAAAAAGGTAAAAAATCCGTGTTAGGAAGAAACAGTACTATCTCCAATAGGATATCATACGAAAAATTACAAATTCTGACACAATCTGAGTAAGTTTTGAAATCTTTAATGAAGGCTTGCTGATCCCAATCACGAAGACAGAGTGATCCGGATTTGCAAATCAGAATCACCGATTTTGTTTCTATTACTAACAAGGGATTTCCTTGGAAATTTTGAGATCATGCTCAGATTTTGTAATTCTCCTCGGAGGAGGTAGTGCCCAGATCAGAGAAGCTGACCACTTGAAAACGCTGGAAATAAAGCGCTGACTTGATAAGATTAGTAATACCAAAGATCTTGATACTACTGGAATCAGGATTTTAGAAGGATCTTGGATTAAGTAATTAAAAATTTGAATTTGTATTAGAAATAACATAAGAACTCTGATCTCGAGCTCAGGCTTACAAAATCCAGTATTATAGGAGATTTGAAAGATCTCATTCGTAATAGTACTATAATAGTACTATTGTCAGTGTCGAATAACGAG
This sequence comes from Orchesella villosa, assembly GCA_036850725.1. Lineage (NCBI taxonomy): Eukaryota > Metazoa > Arthropoda > Collembola > Entomobryomorpha > Orchesellidae > Orchesella > Orchesella villosa. The sequence continues at coordinate 26,020 of JAANSM010000502.1, read as the reverse complement.
TGGTAAAAGTAAATAAAAAGTTACATTTTTTTATTCGTTTTATGCTGAAGTCTCGGATTGTAAAAGTATATTTTTTCGAGTGGGTCAACTCTTTTATCGTGAGGGTCCCTTATAATCTTTAGTACTATTACTTAGTACTATAATAATAAGTCCGTGGGTAACTCTTGAGCTCAGCAGAGATACAAAAAATAAGAAATATAATCAATTAACGTACGGCCAGTGACTCAATTGAAAAAGCTTTCAAAACTTCCAAGAAAGGTGAACAGAATTTGACATTTTGTACATTGGTTGGGTATTATTAATTTGCAGGCAGGTTTTTGATTGGCCGTTTTTTCCATTGGACACTTGTAGATTTGGACGTTTCTGTACCTTTGGATGTTTTTTGTTTTGGACGTTATTTCCTAGACCCACAAAATCTGGTTACTAGCCTCGTCTCATACTTGATAGTTTCCACTTTGCAGAGGTCTAGAAGCAGACTTTATGGCGGTAGTTTGAAAGTTCGCGCCGATAACTTTTGAATGGGTTCGCTCCAATTCGCTCAAAGTTAGTTTAAATTTTCTGTGCCAGAGTGAGTTCTTATAGAAGACAATATTTATGCAAAAATTTGATATAAATTGCTTCTTGCATGCAGAATGTAACCAGAAGAGTATGGACAGATAGACGGCAATACAGACAAACTTGGTACAATCATAGCTTACGAAAATAACACATAGCTGCGTAATATCTTGGTTGTTGATAATCGTTTGCATGCATAATAAAGTTTTACAGTTGCATAAAAAGTAGAAAATCACAAGAGAGGTATTCGCATATTGGGGGCATAAAATTCCAATTTTTTGTTCTAAAATACGGGTTCTAATATTAAATGTTAAAGGTATTAATAACCAGTTAGCGTAAATATCAGAGTAAAACTGCGTGTATTTTTCCAAATTTTTATTTTATTTTAGTATATAATGCCTCTGCCACCATGAAGAGTGACTGCTCTGCAGGAATAGGCAAGCCTATTGTTATTGACATTCAAAGGTAAGTAAATGTTTAGTTTTATCTCATGCACAGCCTGAATCCAGTTTGTAATTGAAGTTATATATTTTTCTGTAGATGCTTGATTATTTTGTTTGTATGTTTTTCAGTATACTGGCGTCAAGACGGAAAGAGCTTGAGAGTGCTAAAGAAACTCAAGAGTAAGTGCAATATTTATTTCCTGATTATAAATCGTATTAATTATATTTTTAATGTATAATATACGAGGGTATTGCAACATATTCGATCATTTTTTCGTAAAAGGGGGATTTAAAGACTTAATTCATTATAAACATTAGTTGTAGTAGAAATTCCTCGAGGAGTTCAAATCTTAAGTCCATGCTTTAGTCAAGAGTCCATGCTTAGAAGTTACGATTGCGGATTGACTTTGATCATGATCGCAGTTTTATAAAATTTCAAAACATGTTCTAATTTGTTAAAAACTAATTCTAAATGTACAAAAATGCACAAAAATCTCGAAGGCAATTTAATATATGTACAATGTCATCGTCAGTGACTTAGTTTACTAAACAAAGACAAAATCTCGTCTCATGTGAGGCTACTTTTTTAACTTTACAAGTATTTTACAAGTCTTGCTTTATAGTTGTGCCAAAACATATTTTATGAGTGCAAAACTCACGGGTGGCTAGTTTAACGTATGTTGGAACAGTATATTTTTTTGTCGTACTTTTAAACGAATGCCAATAATATTCACTGTTTTATGCATGGATTAGGGTATTTATACGTTTATGTACATCCGAAACGGCGATAGTTTATTCAATTGTTATGCATTTGAAAAATATTTAGTTGGCCAAATTTGTCTCAAGTTATGCAGATTTACCATTGAAAACAGCCAAGAACTCATTAGCAATCGCTTATCCTCCAAGTGCTAATTTTTACTTCGATGGGTGTCAGTATGGACTACCTGCCGAATTTAGTTTTTCATGCCAATCATTTAAAAAGTTTGACAGTGATTTTTGTGAAATGTCTGAGATTCTGTCGAAGAGTCTTTTCTCGTGTAACGTATTTTGTAAGCTGATCACAACAAGAGGTCAGAATGGGTCCGTGGTTTCTTGAAGAAAACGCTACCGCAGAATGACGTCTCTGTAGAATTTTTTTTTGCAGAATCGACATTTAGTCTACGCGCAATTTCTGTAGAAAACCACATTGCAGAAAGGACATGTAACAGAAGGTTTAGTTGTAGAAGGGTTTTACGTCAGAAAATGCTTGCAGATACGATAGGATTTTCAATAACTATTTGCATAAATTTTATGCATACAAAAATGTGAATTGTGAAGTGAGTGGTTTGACATTCTACCATTCATTCATTGTTGCATTCTTTCGGTAAGTAAGGGTAGAGTTTGATAATTTTCTTGATTATGTCAAACGTACCTGTGTCGGTTCAAATTATGACCCGCCTGTGTACTCCAACGATTTCTGGAATGTTCATGGGGTTCATGAGGACCTGCCAAGAAGCCAAGACTAATAATTCGGGGAAAGCATGGCACCACCATTCAATAGTCCTTGCAAAAGGGTCGCATAGACCTGTTTAACAATTAGTTTGTTTAATAGTTTTGGAAGAACATCAGGTATCTGTGTGTGCAGAGCAAGAAATTGCTGGAGAAAAGCAATCAAGTCAAATAACGAATTCTGTTAGATTGACGTTTAAAAAATCTTACAAAATTAGCGACAAAAGAACTAATTTTGTAATCCTATAGAAAAAATCCTTAAATTCTCGTACGGGTAATAACATGAGAAGCTTAAAGTCTCTCTGACAAAGGCTAGACGGGTCGCAGAAGCTTAAAAGCGGTACCGTTAAGATCAGCATGCGATGTAGATCAATAGAATTATCTGTATTCTGTTAAAGTATTTAATTTTTGGCCAAATATTTAACGTTAAAGTCAGTTAAAAATGTGGGTCAGCGTGTTACAACAAAAGTATGTCTGCATATTGTATGTCTTTCTGCTGCATGCTGGTTGAAAATGTGTCGTTGGAATTACGAAATCCATTACAGCCTACGTTTAACACTACTATTGACTACAAGTGCAGCTTATTTCAATGGCGAAGTATGCATGAACAACAAATTAGCAAATGCATAAACTCAGCAAATGACAACTTGATTAGTGAAAAGTTTGCATAATGTAGAGTGCAAGCTTTTGTTGAGATAAAGTTGTTCTGATGGAAGGACAACTTTATTGTCTTGTTTAGTCTTTGGCTAAAGTCAATAGTCAATAGTTGATGACAACTTTGTGGATGGTGTGATTCATCGTACCCGAAGTGCAGTAAATACGGTGAAAATTTATAAGCAATGAATCCTATCAAGTGTTGTCCTGCTTAAACTTAATCAACAGGGTCAATATTTTTGTACAGGTACCTGCTATCAATCTTTGTTTATAACCTATGTTATTTACCGCAACTGCATCTTCATACCCACTAGCATATGTAAATACGAGTGAAGATGTATGTAGTGTGTAGTTCGATATGATTTAGCTGAATTGAAATTTAGAATTGAATCATGAGGGTAGATTAAGATTGGATGTACAGGTAGGATACAAGGCGATGCCTACAATTTCATACGAAGTTTTACCCATTGGAGAAAATTCCATTTATTTAGCCGCATAAGGTAGAAATAAATAATGGTTGTTAGTAAGCCATTTGGTTTATTTTAGAATCAGATAAGTTAAGTTTTTTTTATATCATCAGTCAGCTAGCATCGGTGCGAAGCACCGATCCAGGTAGCTAGTTTTAAATAAACTCTAACTTTGTTTTCAGAAATTTCTGTTAAAAGTTGTTTCTAATAAATGTCCTCCATAGATCTTCTACTATTTCATTTTCTACAGAAAGTCCGCGTAGACTAAATGCTCATTCTACAACAAATTTTCTACAGAGAGATCATTCTACTGTAGCGTTTTCTTCAATAAACCACGCTCGCGGTCAGAATCACGATGAGTGACTTCACACATTCCCACACTGTCAGTTGGAATGATTTTCGACCGTATTATAAGTATTAATTATAAATACAGTTATTAGATACATGTTCGAACTATTTTTGGGAAGAGTGCATCATGCATATTTTGTACGCACATTATATAATTCCAAATGTAATATTACTTGGCATGCTTTTACATTTTTTAAATACTACGTTGCTTTCCATCAAAGAAGAAGGCAGTTTAATTTAATTTATTAACTTACCATAATGCTTGGAGCCTCATGTAATTAAATTTCGAATTGTATGAAATGTAGAAGTAGATGTAAATACGGAAATCATGGAGAGAAAACACAACTTTTAAGTCTAATTCAACGCAGTATGTATTGTTTGCAAATCTAGTTTTGCCATTTTGGGCGTAAGAACTAAAATTTGGCAGAGCTGGGCATGTACATTACAATCAAAGTTTTGTCATGTTATTAGACTTACATATCATTCAGTGATAATTTGGCAATCTTGGGGAGTATTTAAGAGTATTTAAACAATTTTTGATGCGTGAATGAAGATTGATGTACTGGCTTATCGATAGTACAATGTAAGTTTTAATTAATGGATCTGTTTGTGAATATAATTTGATTTCAGATTCAGGAAATGTCTTGAAACTATCGAAGAACAGGACCAAATGGAGTTTGTGGAAACCTACCTCAAAAATAACATATTTAAAGCAAGTTGGTATTATCCACCCAAAAAATCAAATACAAGTTAAAAAAATTGATGTGCAGAATGGTTTAATTTAGAATAGAATGAATTTCTAGTATGAATATATTAAATAATAACTGTAACAGCAAATAATTGATAAAACATTTATAATATTAAGCCGAAAATATGAAATGTATTTTAGTTCAAGTATCAGATTAAAGTATTGAATATTATTAAAATACATGGACACAGAAAAGTAAGGGAAATTTTAAACACTAGTGTAAGCATTTATAAGGAATTTGCTAAATTTATAACTATTAAAATATAGTTTTGAAGGAAGTGTTTTATTTATAATTTACGACTAATTTCCCAAGCATAAAGTTTGTTGTTCTTGTTCAGAAATAAAGTTTCTACGTTTTCAAGTAGTTAAGAATTTGAATTGCAAATCTTTAAAATCGCCCGGCGGTTATGTGATGTTATGTTATGTTGATTAAAACCCTGTAAGACATGAACAAAAACAAAATCACAATACAATTTACAATGTTTCAAACTTTTTAAAACGTTCGCATTCATTGCTTGGAAGACGTTGTTTTGTCATTTTTATTATTTCCATGGTCCAACCCCTTGGATAAACGATTTACTTTACGATCTGGAAGTCGCGACCACAGGTTTTGTTAGGGTTTGCATGTAATCGGTATTTTGTAAAATGGAAATGATCACGTAATGGAAATGAGAAAAATACCCTTAAAAATTTTCATGTATGCAAAAATTCTTACACAGCATATATTTTAACTCGCCTACCCTAAATTAGAACATCTTCACAAACTATTTCAGCTTAGAAACGAATGCATAATTTTAAACGTTGGGTACTTTTGAATGAATACTTTGACATTAATTCTTACTTTATAATTTATTTAGGAGGTGTCAGAAACTCACTGCCACACGAGAGTCGAAAAGTTCACACTTTTTTAACCTTTTCGATCATACCCAGCTTTCTATATCTTTTACCGTGACCGAGCACTTCACAGTCACCTCCAACGTGGCAACATAGTGACAGCATTAACTACCCTGTACAAACACAGTGAAGGATGTCGTACCAATTTTGCTCCAGCTGTGATTCAATAAAATGAGATAAATATTTCCTAAGTAAATCCTAATAAATCATGATTTCATGTGCGTCTGGCCTCCAAGTATTTATAAAGTTTAGATGCATGCTGCGTGCTTTGTACTTACATTGGTTAATATTCATCGTAGTCATCATCACATTAAGTTCGTCGCGTCTGCATTTTAATGATTATCGTAACCATTAATATTCTGTAAGCTTTTGTTTTTAATTGCTCGTTACAATTCTCTCTTCCCATTTTTGCATTGAATAATTATCATACAATCTTCTTCAGTGTGTATGTATGGTAGAAGCGCTAAGCTAAGCGTAGAATAAATTGTATACTGCCAGTTTGTCCCTTGATTTTTCCTCTTGAAAGCCGTTCATTGGAACTGCTTCATATGGCTCTCAAACATTCTTTCGTAATCGCCTTTATGGCGTTTACTTTCCAAGTTTCCACCGTGACAGGGAATGATGGAGCTACAGGTACGTAAAAATCTGAATTTCACTAATACATTTAGACCAGTGAATGCGCATTTTCAAGACTTTTGCTGTATAAAAATTTCCAACAGAAAATAGTATTATGAAAGTCATTTCACGAACCCTATTATGTATGACAAATTTATTCATATACTATTGCCTTGCAGATATTCGTGTCTTCGTTAAACAGATTTAATTACAATATTTCACTAGAACGCATTCGCCTGTAGTCTGATAACCAATGTCGCAAGCAATCCCGTCTCCACCTGGTTAGACATTGGTGTGAAATTTGTAATAGTTTAGGATAGAGTTAGATGTCATATTTTGCGTTAACATAAATATAGAAATGTTGGTGGTAAATATTGAATCTATGTATTAAGAGACAAGCATAAAAACAGCCTTTTAAGAATGGATTTTATGACAGAGTTGAAATAATGAATGCTTTAGTTGTATTAAATCCAACGTATTTATGAACGAGGAAATACATATTTCAAACGTAATTTGGAAAGTTTTGATGAGTGGTGTAATTTTAGCATTGGCAACGTTTTAAAATAACACATTATGTGACGTAACCAACCACCGAACTAAGCCATAAATAAACTTTTATATGCTCTTGTCACTTGTCTCATCTCTATGAAATAATTAGCAGCAAAATTAATTGAGGGTATTTATTGCGACATTAGTTACAAATTATATTGGTTTCATTGCCCAACATTTAACGAGAATTTAACTAATACACAAGGTAAATTAGATAAGATTGAATTATGTTTTTAACACTCCATATTCAAGTAGAATTTTATGAAGTATAAAGTTGTATGCGTTAGCTGCACACATGTCTTGCTATCCACATTGATGTCGATGTTTAAAATGCAAGAATAAATTTGTATTGATATTTAATAAATTCTGGATCCATTAACTCCACAACCTGCGCCACCACAATCGTCTGAAACTACAACCGATTCAGTATGCCCAGTTGATTCGGTACGCATATAATTTTCCTAGTACAAAATGAGCAACAAACACTAAAAACTAACTGTAAATTTTATAATATTGTACACTTTTAAATAGACATCTTTCGTTGTAAGTTTCCTGGAAGACCCTAAGCTTGAAAGTAAGTTAATACCTTATAAATTCATTTTCTAAAAAATTTCCCCACAATTCTTGTATTGACGCTTTCGTTTTAAAACAGACGATAAGCTTGCAATGTATGTGAAGCCAACTTGCACAAACGTCCCTAGATTCAACACGCGAAAGACTAATTCCTCATGGGAAAATAAAGTAAACGAAGTTCATGTGCCAGATAAGTATTGCATTCTTGTCTTTGATAAACGTGATTGCTGTGGACGATCTTTGCTCATTACGGTTAACGGTCCATCTTTACAAAATAAAGCTGACTGGATCGGTAAAGTAAAGTCGTTCGCAACTTGTGAATACAGTGGAGGTAATTTGCAAACATGGATTTAAAATATTTTGTAACTTTTTTGTAAATATTTAACAAAAAATTCTCATGGTGTTCTCACAGGTTGTAAAGAAAATGGAGGCGAGGTAAATGAAAATTATAAGTTGTCACCAACAATCATTCCCTTAATCACACACTTCTCATTTTTGTTGTAGGATTCATCCTTAGCAATATTTTATCATAGCTTCACCAAACCAAATCGTAAGTTTTCGGGGGCTATTGAAGCTATCAATTTAATACTCAAACCGTTCTGAAATCACAATATTTTAAGGTTACGAGGCTTGAAACTTGAACTAATTATTTTTTTTTCAGCGGATACTCTCGTAATGGAGATCCAAGATTGTTGCTCCAACATACCCTCCACAAGCAACACAAAAAACCAATCGTGGCAAACTGCAATCAGACAGATTGAGCTACCATCTGACAAAACCATACGTGTTTTTGATAACCCAAACTGCGAAGGGAGGCACCTTGACGTTCCTCACGGGATGGTTAAAAGCTATGTATATTTTTCACGGCTTGGCTGCAGAACAAAATCTTTTATGCCTATACCTCGGGAAATGGTGGTTACACCTTGTCAAGACCAAAGTAGGTAGCTTAAGTTCTGTTGTTAAATTCATTACCAATTTTATTGAGCACTAATCACTCAATAGAAATGATAATTTATGGTTTCAGTAAATGACCTGCCGTGGTATGCTCAGGTTACCGTGACCGGTGATGAGGTAAAGTTAAAAGTTATAACAGTTTAAGGTACAATAAATTTTGCGACATTGAAAGTATTCTTGGGTATTTGTGATTCCATGTGATTTTTTCTAAAAAATAATTATAGTTTCCAATAACAGTCTATGGGCACAAGAAGAACGAGGGCCAGGGTAAGTAAAGAATTGTTAATACTAAGGCTGCGAAGCTGTTAAAATATGATTCGTTATTGTTTTCTTCAACAGACAAGGGAATCGAATTGACTGCTAAACCTACTTGCTCCGACGTCCCTAGCACTGTTTTTGAACAATATAAATTTGGAATTTATTGGGTGCTAGTGAATAACCTGGAGAATTGTGTGTGCGTATTTAAGAAATCTGATTGCGAAGGAGAAAGATTGGCTATTGTCACTTATGCTGATTTCGAAAATTCTATAGGTTATCAAAAGTTCGGTAATAAAACTCGATCATTTCGGGCTTGTAATTCCCATGTAAACATACACGTTGCAAATGCAAAACGATAAAGCATTTATAATTACAAGAAACTATAGATAGTAGATTAGTGCTCATACAAAAATATTGTTACATAACAGTAAATTGTTTTTGCTCTGTAACGCAAATGCTTAGTAATATTGGTACTAACAAATAAAGTGATTCAAACGTTTATCACCGTCCGCTGAATCCGTATGTTGGGTTAGATCCAGCGTTAATGGAAGATTTGACTAATAAAATTCATCTTCCCTCGCACTGGTACATGTAAACATGACAAAATCTGATTTTGCCAAGGTTCTCTGACGAAACTAACTTAAAACTAACTAATTTAGAGGACGTAAATTCACAAATATTTTTAGCTAAATGATAATGATTCGCAAGAAGGTAGAGTAAAGAGACGTAACATGGAGTAAGTAACATAGATATTCATAAGGGAAGCTAAGTGGTTCATTCATTGCTTGGCAGACGTTGCTTTGTCATTTTTAGTATTTCCACAGTCCAACCCCTTGGATAAACGATTTACTTTACGAGCTGGAAGTCGCGACTACAGGTTTTGTTAGGGTTTGCATGTAATCGGTATTTTGTGAAATGGAAATGAAAAAATGGCCTTAAAAATTTTCATGCATGCAAAAATTCTTACCCAGCATATATTTTAACTCGCCTACCCTGAATTAGAACATCTTCACAAACTATTTCAGCTGAGATACGTATGCATAATTTTAAACGTTGGCAGGTACTTTTTAATGAATACTTTGACATTAATTCTTACTTAAACGCTATAATTTATTTAAGATGTGTCAGAAACTCACTGCCACACGAGAGTCGAAAAGGCCACAATTTTTAACTTTCTCAATAGTACCCAGTTTCTAATATCTTTTACCGTGACCAAGCACTTCACAGTCACCTTCATCGTAACATAGTGACAGCATTATCTACCCTGTGCAAACACAGTGACGAATGTCGGACCAATTATGATCCAGCTCTAGTTCAATAAAATGAGATAAATATTTCCTACGTAAATCCTAATAAATCATGATATAATGTACGTCTCGCCTCAAAGTATTTATAAAGTCTAGGTGCATGCTGCGTGCTTTGTACTTACATTGGTTAATATTCATCGTAGTCATCATCACATTAAGTTCGTCGCGTCTGCATTTTAATGATTATCGTAACCATCAATATTCTGTAAGCTTTTGTTTCTAATTGCTCGTTACAATTCCCTCTTCCCATTTTTGCATTGAATAATTATCATACAATCTTCTTCAGTGTGTATGTATGGTAGAAGCGCTAAGCGTAGAATAAATTGTATACTGCCAGTTTGTCCCTTGATTTTTCCTCTTGAAAGCCGTTCATTGGAACTGCTTCACATGGCTCTCAAACATTCTTTCGTGATCGCCTTTATGGCGTTTACTTTCCAAGTTTCCTCCGTGACAGGGAATGATGGAGTTACAGGTACGTAAACATCTGAATTTATCGCTAATACATTTAGACCAGTGGATGCGCATTTTCAAGACTTTTGCTGTATAAAAATTTCCATCAGAAAAAAGTATTATGAAACTCATTTCACGAACCCTATTATGTATTAGGACATATACTATTGCCCTAGCAGATATTCGTGTCTTCGTTAAATGGATTTAATTACAGTATTTCACTAGAACACATTCTCCTTTAGTCTGATAACCAATGTCGCAAGCAGTCTCGTTGATATTGGCGCGAAATATGTAATAGTTTAGGATAGAGTTAGATGTCATGTTTTGCGTTACCAAAAATTGAGAAAGGTTCGTGGTAAATGTTGAGTCTATGTAAACATTACGAGACAAGTATAAAACAGCCTATTAAGAACGGATTGTATGCCAGTTTAATCACTGAATGTTTTAGTTGCATTAAATTTAACGTATTCAGGAACGAGGAAATACATTTCGCAAAAAGTAATTGGGACATTATTGCTGAGCGATGTAATTTTAGCATAGGCGACGTGATACAATATTACGTGCTGCAACCAAAAACTGAAGTTAATAAGCCATAAATAAACTTTTATATGCCCTTGTTGCGTCTGAATGAAATAATTAGCACAAACATTAATGGAGTGTATTCATTATGACATTGCATTAGTTCCAAATTATATACTGTTTTCATTGCCCATGATTTAACGAGAATTTAACTAATACACAATGTGAATTATTAGATTGAATTATTGAATAATTATTATTATTATAATAATTATTGAATAATTAGATTGAATTATGTATTTAACACTCCATTTTCTCGTATAATTTTATGAAGTATAAAGTTGTATGCGTTAGCTGCACACATGTCTTTCTATCCAAATTGATGTCGATGTTTAAAATGCAAGAATAAATTTTGTATTGATATTTAATAAATTCTGGATCCATTAACTCCACAACCTGCGCCACCACAATTGTCTGAAACTACAACAGATTCAGTATGCCCGGTTGACCCGGTATGCAGATAATTTTCCTAGTTTTAAATGAACAAGAAAAACTAATAATTAACTGTAAATTTTATAATATTGTACACTTGTAAATAGACATCTTTCGTTGTAAGTTTCTTGGAAGACCCTAAGCTTGAAAGTAAATTAATACCTTATAAATACATTGTTTCTAAATTGTTTCCACACTTCTTGTATATTACCACTTTCGTTTTAAAACAGACGACAAGCTTGCAATGTATGTGAAGCCAACTTGCACAAACGTCCCTAAATTCAACACGCGAAGTACTAATTCCTCATGGGAAAATAGAGTCAACGAAATTCGTGTGCCTGACAAGTATTGCATTCTTGTCTTTGATGAACGTGATTGCTGTGGTCGATCTTTGCTCATTACAATTAATGGTCCATCTTTACAAGATAAAGCTGACTGGATCGGTAAAGTTAAGTCATTCGCAACTTGTGAATACAGTGGAGGTAATTTGCAAAAATGGATTCAAAATATTTTATGATTTTTATGTAAATATAAAAAAATTCTCATGGTGTTCTTCCAGGTTGTCCTAAAAATGGAGGCGAGGTAAATAAAAAATTCAAGTTGTCACCAACGAGAGTTCCCTTAATCACACATTTCTTATTATTGTTGTAGGATTCATCCTTCGCAATATTTTATAACAGCTACCAGAAAAATAACCGTAAGTTTTCGAGGGCTAATGAAGTCATAAATTTAATACTCCAACCATACATAAAGCACAATATTTTAATGTTACGAGACTTGAACGTTGAACTAATTAATTCTTTATTTGTGCAGCGGATACTCTCGCAATGGAGATTCAAGATTGTTGCTCTAACATACCCGAAACAAAAAATTTGCATCCAACAAAGGATGAATTGTGGTCAACTTCAATTAGAGAGATTAAGCTCCCACCTGGCAAAAACATACGTGCTTTTGATAACCCAGATTGCAAAGGGATACACCTTGACGTTCCTCACGGTGCGGATACCAAGTATGTATTTTTCTCACTGGTTAACACCAAAGTCAAATCGTTCATACCTATATCTCAGGAAATGGTGGCTACACCTTGTCACGACCAAAGTAGGTGGTTTGTTATGTTGTTATATTCATTATCAATTTTAAATTGAGCATTGAGCCGTCAAATAGAAATGATAATTTATGCTTTCAGGGGATGACCTGCCGTGGTATACTTATGTAAACGTGACCGGTGATGAGGTAAAGTTGAAAATTTTAACAGTTTAAGGAACAGTAAAATTTGCGCAATTGAAAATTTCTTGAGTACTTTATTTCTATGTGAATTTTTTTGTGAAAAAAAAATATAGTTTCCAATAACTGTCTATGGGGACAAACGAGACAAGAATGGTAAGCAATTAGTTGTTAAAACTAAGGCTGCGAAGCTGTAAAAATATGTTTCGTCTTTGTTTTCTTCAACAGACAAGGGAATCGAATTGACTGTCAAACCTACTTGCTCCAACGTTCCTACAAGTGTTTTTGAAAAATATAAGACTGGAATCCTGTATTTGATTGGGAAAGTAGAGAATTGTGTGTGCGTATTTGATAAATATGAATGCACAGGAGAAAGTCGGCACATGGCTACTGCTTTCGAGGATTTTCTGCATTATGTGAAATTCTATAATAAAACTCAATCATTCCGGGCTTGCAATTCTCATATAAATATACAGAATGCAAATGCAAGACGATAAAGGGTTTCTAATTGCAAAGAAACCATAGATAATTGATTAATTCTCAAACAAAAATAGTATTGTAACAACAAAAATATTTTTTGCTTTTTAAAGCGAATTCTTAGTAATATTGGTACTACCGAATTAAGAAATTAAAACGTGTATCATCATCCGTTAAATACTCAGGTTTACATCCTGCGTTTATTGAAGGTTTGAATAATAAATCATTTTGAACTCTCACTAGTACCATGTAAACCGACAAAATCCGATTTTGTCAAGTTATTCCCACGAAAGGCACATAAAACTAACTAATTTAAAGTAAGTAAATCTACATAGCCAGAGAACGGAAGCTTATGTCAATTACGAAAAGCATTATGAAATAATAAGACAGTTGTGGAGAAGGAGAAGCAAGCCTTGGGGACTGGGGGAGTTCCATAAGAAGATTAATGAAATAAGCTCCAAGCCTTCAACTCAGAAATATGTTTTAGATTTAGAGATGAATGTTGGAGGCAACTTAAGGCTTAAGATTTTCGCTCGTTAACCTGAGACATGGAAAGGAGCGGGTAGAATCAGGATGGTTGAAAGGAAAGGAGTGGAAGTAAAAGGGACTTGGAGGGTATGCTCCATGTCAATTTGGAAACTTGGACATAAAAAGAGGTGCTAAACATTTGAGAAACTTTCAAGTTTAGTCGATAGCTTCGCATTATTCAGAAATAAGAAACCATTTAAACCACGAGAAAATTTACTCTTGAGCAATTAAGCCATCATTTTTATTTGAATTTTTAGATATTACCATCCATGTACATCAACCTAATAACTAACAAGACTAAAATCAAGGACAATCCACTTAAATTTTAAACGCACGAAATTTAAATTTTTACATAATGAAAGTGGACGTCTCTTGCTTAATTTTTTCCCCAATTTTCAGTTATCTTTCAACTGCTTCTAATTCTAAAACCTGCCTGTCCAACCGGACTGTAATATTTATCTACCCACTATTTCTCAAAGTCACCCCAACTCCATTTCCAACTGGTGTTCTTAGAGCTGCGACGTCAACCGCCATAACAGAACCTCCACCACCACCTAGTATTCTCCTCCATTGCTTTTTACGACGTAATCCCCAACATCTAAAACTTTGTAAAACTTTGAAGCTATTTTAATTCTAGGAAATAACTGTACATCCCTTACCCTCCGGTATTCAGTACTTTTAGACTGGAAATTCAAGTTACGATTCACTTCACAGTATTCAACGTTAACGCTGCTTGTTTTAAATTAGTTTGTCAAAAAACCCGTTGTGAAATGACAAGTTAAAATCGTATGTGTTGATTCACTGCCATATTAAAAAATTTACTACATTCCTAGTAATATAACCAACCAACTACAGAATATGGGATAAGACATTAAAACCAAAGCATTGATGACCATCAATAAACCTTGGGAAGTGCAGTGAAGAACAGTTCAACTATGAAATATAATTAATGCATCAAATATTCTATTTATTTGTATATTCACAACATCTACCACGAAATTCTCGTCAATGACAAGAAACGGTCCGTAATTTATCGTCAGCGATTTAAGCGATCTCGTCTCCAAAACTGTCTTACCTTTCTTTCTCTCCACTCCCCAATTCTACTTGAAAGCGCAAATTTTGCGTCCAATACGCATTTTTTTCTGACCTCTTGGCAGCCCCTACTCAACCTAGACACTTCCGTTACGAAAAAAATGAAAAATGCATATGCACAGAGGCCAACAAAGGTCATCATCAAGTACATAATCAACGGGATTATATTGTGTCCTCTGATAATCGCCCACATTAATATAACAATAGTCCAAAACAAGGTTGAGATGGCCTGGCTCAAAAGGCATTCTACCATGGGCTTCATCAGTTGAAATATTATATGTATACGTTGATAATATTCAATTCGTTGCCTCTGAGTAAGTTGCGCAGTGCGAAGAATTTCTACAGTTGACCGAAAATGCGACACAGTAAATATTAAATTTAAGCATATGAATGAAACCGTTCTTGTACAATCAACCCCACCAAAAACTAATATGCAGCGAGCCAGAAATGTGCTTAAAATTTGTAGTACTCCTTGCTCAGTGGGGTCTCCAAGAATGTCCTCAAAGACAAAGTAGAATGGGTCAAAGTTTAAACTAAGAGAGCAGATGGTAATAATAAATGGCATTGGCCCAAAGGATAATGTGAACAAGAATCCTACCAACTCAATAGCGACAACTTTATCTCGTCTCGGAAATCCTATTTCAAAATTAAATAAATTGCATGCAAGCAACATAGATACGCAGCTGTTACCATTCTAACAAAGGACTATAATTATGATTATAATTACAATTATAACCATGAATATCACTACATTTTTTGAAAAAATTGAATTACATGACGAATTCAAAATTTACTAACACTATTTGATTAAGCATTTGGAAATACACCCACATGCTGGTTTTCAACGAAATCAGTGATGTTTTGAACTTTCCAGCCAATATCTTTCGAAATAATTGACCGATTTCAAAATTACTAAGACTACATGATTAAGCATATTGAAATACACCTACATATTGATTTTCAGCGTAATCAGTGACATTTTGAACTTTCCCGCCAATAACTTTCGAAAAATTTAGCCAATTTAAAAACTACTACCACTATGTTATCAAGCATGCCGAAATGACCCTACATACTGATTTTCAGCATAATCAATGATGTTTTGAACTTTCCCGCCAATAACTTTCGAATCGCTTGACCGAATTCACTGAAAAGTATTCAGTGCCGTGCCGTTAAGGTGTACTACCTTTGTACCAAATTTGGTGAAAATCGGTCAAAGTATGTGGTCAGGAGAGTGCGTACAGACAGACACACGGACACACAGACGAACTTGGTAAAATTATAACTTAGCTGTATACTACAGCTGCGTAATAAATTACTATAAGAAATGTTGTACCGCATTGAGGCTATTAATATATAAGTACTTACTTTGGCAAAGCTCTCGTCGACATTCAAAGAATTGGTTGACTCCAAATATCCCACTTTGGTTCAACCAAACGGCTGTAAATTGCAGGGCGATAACTAATGCAAGTCCACCTGCTATTAGCATACAACAGGTTCCCAGATCTAAGACCGGCCTCCATCCGATTAGAAAGTGGAAGATAAAATCGTAAAAACATGCGACGCTCAGTAGGAAGTCCAAAGTCATCAGAAAAACGAAAACGCAACGGTGCAATCTGACATTACTATAGACCAGAGATGTCATCTCCGCATTCCAGTCAATTGGAAAAGGAAACATGTAGCTGAAGAGGAAATGATGAAGCCTAACTGTGTTCTTGAACAGTGGAGTGCACATTTTAAAAACAGTCAACAGTTAACCAATGATAATTTGAAAATTGGATGCTACAAAACCATCCTTATGTGATAGTATGACAGCAAGCAAGCGTACTAAACGTGAATAACTTCAATTTGTGTTTCTGCTGCTTGAAAATAGTAACTCCACGTAGTCTTTTATTGATTTTGAATAATAAGGCCATGACCAACCAATGCTAACAAAGTTTGGAAAATAAAAGGATTTAAATTAAATCATGTAACGGTAGTAGTAGGACCAACGAACGGTTTAAGCCAAGAACGTCCTTGAACTTGACCTCTGACCTCAAGGTCATTGCTGATAAATCAATACAATCTCTATCATTATGATACTTCTCAAACATTATGTTTGAGAAGGTTGCACATGCGTGCCATGCCACCTTCCGCATGCAAACAAAACAACTTTGTGCATGAAATACACAAAGTGTATTTCATGCACAAGCATACTCACAATGCCTCTCTCAAGTCTCGCATGAGACAATCATTGAGAGAGAGGGAATGGGCAGAGGGACTTGTTGACATTTTTTGTTGTTGTTGTGTTCATCGATCTCTATTGAAGAGATATACTTTATATAAATTTCTGTATTGAATAAAAAATAATTTAATTTAAATTAACAATTTGTTTTGTATATAACTGTTTATAGCTGATGTATAAATTAAAACGGGTGATTACTGACTAGTTTAAATACCCGATTGTATATTTACGTGGAAAGTCTGTTCAATTTGTGGATAATCTTTTGGAGATGTAAGTATTCTTTATTCACTCTCTCTATATATATATATATTCTTTTTGAGTCTCTCTATCTCTATCTCTTTTTCAAGTTTTTTTTTTTAGATTCTTTCATCAGTGGTTGGAATGTGATGAAATGCCGGAGTTCTCTGAACACTGTCGAGAACTCCGGCAGATTAATTATTTTTTCACCCCCCTCTCTTTCTCTCATTATTCCTTTTATCCAAATTCCAATGTAATAACTTTATGTTCACAAGTTAAATAATATGAATATGTAAGACTGAGTTCGCAATTCTGCGCTTCATATTGAGAGCATCGTCGCCTCGAGAAAACTAATATAATTGCAAATGCAATAACGAATGCATGATATTCATGTAATTCAACTTATGCTTGTGACTAGCAGACTATCTTGAAAATCATTCAGAGGCGACTAGATAAAGTAAGGTGTTATACTTTTGTTGTCCCTACCTGGCCACTGCACCACATTCACACATTCCATTATTTCCAATGTCCATTTTGGACTCACATCTCAGCACTGACGATGCGAGTAATCGGGATCGACAAGCTCTTTCGTGTGTCTCTATCTACATTTTGAGTTAAGTAATAAGACAGTGTGAAAAACGAGATGAGACGTTAGTAACAAATTCTCGTGCCTGTAATCGCAAAATGTGTATTTTTTGTACTGTTTTTTTTGTACCACTCTTTTTGCACCCACGGGTTATAAACTGAATAGGTGTGTTTGTAGTGATGATACAATAAGCACAATGTTCAAAGTGCATTATGCAAAAAAAATATGCTCTCCTTTCTTTTACAAACGAAACCTTTATTCTCTCTTCTCTCTAACTCATATTCAATAGAAAAATGCAAAAAAAGACCAAAAGCTGATTTCTTGAAAATTGTCGGAAATCCAGCAGCATCGGCATGTGGTATTTATATATGAATTAAATTTAACAATTTTAAATCCTTCATTAATATTTTTAAAAAATTATAAAAATATCAACAACAGTTAATTCCCTGAATCGGATATCACCTTGTTGTAAGGTAAATGTTACACTAGTACATGTGTATATAATAAAGATGAATATTTTCTAATATTAATAAAATCACTCAAATTAGGTACATTAGTCTTTTGATACGCGTAATCGTATCATCCTCAGCCTTGATTGATTAGAAATGTAGTGAATCAGTAAATATAATCGAATAGTCGTTCCTGTATATTGACATTACTGTGTAAAATAAATTCACACATTAAAGGCTAGTGGGAGATATTTGTAATTGATTTAAATTGAGATTATCTCACCATGTAATCAAGGTGCTTTGATGTTCTTACAGTAGAGCTTTTCAGCTTTTAGGAAGCTGCACACTGTCTTATTATAGCGTACTCCAGTTACTTGGACATTGACAATCCAGTTTCTCTCTTGAGTCCTCTCCAACAGTCGAAAGGTGGTACAAAGGGAGTTTTCAACCCTTTTTAAAAGCCGCTTCTCCTTCTACAGGTTAATAAATCAATTATTACAATCTTTATTTCAATATAACACATTGAAATTATTAGTGAAGCAAATGAAACTCACAGTGCAATCAAAGAATGGGTTACTCAGTTCATGTTCTTGGTATTGAAAAAGCTCCTTCACACACGATCCACTCGATTGTTCATTGATGCTGTCGATTGTAGGGGCGTCGCCAGATTGCGTTGTATTTAGAATCACTGTAGTATCATCCTTATTTGATATGATTGTTATTGCGGAAGTAGCATCACTGTCAGTTCCATCTGAATTAAAGGACTTGGGAACTGGCGTTACATCATCCTTACCGAATGAAAACGATGACTGGTGCACTGCAACATCATAAGCAATGGTTGTTTGACCTAAATGATTTACTGGGCTAGTGTTTTCCTTGTCGTGAAATGATTGCTGGTGATCAATCGATTTGTAGACTGGATCTTGTATGATCGTCTCAGGGATTGTTCTTTTTTCCTTGTCATGAAATGATTGCTGGTGATCAATCGATTTGTAGACTGGATCTGGTATGATCATCTTAGGAGTTGTTCTTTTTTCCTTGCCATGAAATGCTTGCTGTTGATCAATTAATTTGTAGACTGGATCTGGTATGATCATCTCAGGACTTGTGATTTTTTCCTTGTCATGAAATGCTTGCTGCTGATCAATCGATTTGTAGACTGGATCTGGTATGATCATCTCAGGACTTGTGATTTGTTCCTTGTCATGAAATGATTGCTGGTGATCAATCGATTTGTAGACTGGATCTTGTATGATCGTCTCAGGGATTGTTCTTTTATCCTTGTCATGAAATGATTGCTGGTGATCAATCGATTTGTAGACTGGATCTGGTATGATCATCACAGGACTTGTGATTTTTTCCTTCTCATGAAATGCTTGCTGCTGATCAATCGATTTGTAGATTGGATCTGGAATGATGAACGTTGATGAACTTTCTTGAAACTTGTCATTGAATGGAGCAGCGTTTTTTTCCAGCAGAACCTTGACAGTTTTACACTGATTTTTCCTTGTAGCTTTAAAGCGAAGCTTCCCAAATTTCCCACTCAACCTACCACACAAAGCCCTTTCTTCAGTAATAAAAAATGCACAATCCTTCGTTGAAAGACATTTGCCACAATCATTCCCTCCAACATCACAACCACTTCCATAAACAATCAAAGGCACACAACCTAGTGCTAGTAGCATTAACAACTTCATGATCGTCCTTAGTTTCAGTTTCAATCGGTGGTTATGCTAATTCAAATGAATGTTAAAATCAGTATGCACAAAGTTATATCAATTGTAAATGAAATACAGAATGACTTGAGAAAACTTAGTTTATTAAAACTCAATTGAAAACATTGAATATTTATTCTAATTCAAATTAATGTTAAGATCAGTATGCACAAAATTATATCAATTGCAAATGAAATACCGAATGACTTGAGAAAACTTAGTTTATTAAAACTCAATTGAAAACATTGAGTATGAAGCATGAAATATTAGATACGTATCAAAAGGCACATTCTTTTCTCCTCCTTGAGTAAATGCGAGTTTGTGTTTATATACATAAATCAAGTACGAATAAGAGTACTCCACAAATGCAGCTGCCTCTGTACATGAAAGAAATTCGAGCATTATTCTCTCTCTACATTTAATGACTCATCAGCAAGGAAGGAAGGGAACTTACACATAAATTGACATGCTTGAGGTGGTGGTGGAATTGGATACTGTCGATCATAGTCCAAACCAAACATGTTTTCACATGCCTCTCTGGATACTGCTTCCATAGCGTGTTCCTTTGTGTTTGCTGCATAAACACATTAAATTATATAGATATATCTCTACATAAACTTTTAGATTCTTTAAAACTGAAGATATGCTAATACATATAATAAATATGAAAATACTAGTAAGAGATGTAAGAAAAAAAACGAACTTACATGCTCCGGTAAAGTTAGAGAAGCTTTTAATCATAAGCATGAATTTAAAAGTAGGAGGGCTTTGAGGAAGGCACTTGATTTCAATATAATCAAGTGTGTTCCGGTCAAACATCAGGTACAGCAACTCCTCTGCCGACAAATCCGACGCATTCTTAGGTAGTGGCTACAAAATGAAAATAAAATGATCCATTAGAGAGATTCAGAGATCATGGTGTTTTAGTAAATTTGTTTATGATAATCTATAAACCTGAATAGTTGGAATGGGAGCTGGTCCAGGCGGGATGGTGGGCGTTGGTACAGGAACACTAAAAGTTTTGCATAGTTCCCACACTGCCACCAAAATGATTCCGCAAATGCAAAGAATTAAAACAGTAGCTGCAACCAACCTTTTGAGATTAAATCGGGATGACGATGATGAGATGAGCGGCTGGATAGACTCGTCCTCATTATTGATATCCTCTGCTTGAAGATCGACAACTTAAAATCATCATTTATGTAAATGATATTTTAGATATTAGTAATGAAAAAAAAAACTTCCAACATATCTTGCCACTAAAATGATTGTAAATTCAAATGTGTTTACCTGTTTCATCATCCAAATGCGTTTCAAGCATGATGAATATTTGTTTCAATTTACTGTGTGCAAATGAATATTTTCGTGACTGGAAGTTCAAGAGGAATGAATGATGATGATAGTCTTTGAGAACAGATCAATAGTGGTTCAAGAACTTTTGTTGTGTGCAAATGAATGATTTCGCGACAGTATGATCAAACTAAATGAAAGATGATGATTGTGAGAAGAGTGAGCAAGGGGTGCTATGAGGCAGGAAAAGAAATGGTATGGGATAATAACATTACTTGCTCTTGATGTTTATGGGTGGCATGATATGATGAGTAAAAGTGTACACATTTTAGGTCGGATCTTATTCATTGTGCATATAGGATTTTCACGTATTATATTATATGAGATTGATGAAATAGACATTTGAAAACAAGAAAGTTAGTAATGTACTAATCTTGAAATTCCTCTGCTGCAAATCTGCAACTAAAATGATTATAAATTCATCATCCAAATGCGTTTCAAGCATAATGAATATATGTTTCAATTTACTGTGTGCAAATGAATATTTTCGTGACTGGAAGTTCAAGAGGAATGAATGATGATGATAGTTTTTGAGAAGAGATCAATAGTAGTTCAAGAACTTTTGATGTGTGAAAATGAATGATTTCGCGACTGTATGATCAAGCTAAATGAAAGATGATGATTGTGAGAAGAGTGAACAAGGGGTGCTATGACGCAGGAAAAGAAATGGTATGCGATAACAACATTACTTGCTCTTGATTTTTATGGGTGGCATGATATGATGTCGAGTAAAAGTGTACACATTTTAGGTCGGATTTTTATCAATGTGCATGTATTATATAATGTATTATATCATATTAGATTGATCAAGTAGACATTTAAAAACAAGAAAGCTAGTAATGTACTAATCATGATATTCCTCTGCTACAAATATGCAACAAAGGCACAATTAAACAAACAAAGTTAATTTTGTTTTTCATTATCCTTCAAAATCGTTAAATAAAAAATGAATAATTTGAACTTACTATGCATCATTTATTAAATGTGCGTATAAGATATAATGTATTATATCATATAAGATTGATGAAGTAGACATTTAAAAACAAGAAAGCTAGTAATGTACCAATCATGATATTGCTCTGCTACAAATCTGCAACAAAGGGACAATTAAACAAACAAAGTTAATTTTTGTTTTTCAGTATCCATCACAAATCTTTAAATATAAATGAATAATTTGAACTTACTATTCATCACGTCCAAGGCGAGCCATTTTATCGACAAATCGTTGTTCTGCCATCAATATAGCCTGCTCCTTCTCTGCTCCTTCTAGATTTTCTGCATCCCTCATATCATTTTCCAAAGTATTTTTGGCCACCATCACCATCGCATCAATCATTGTCAAAATGATACTCTTGAGCATGCTCGCTGCTTCTCGGATTGAGAATGGCACATTGTGCCCAGTAAACATATTCCGTGTTTTATAAATGAACATATTACAGTTTGTATTTTCATCTCCAAATGTGTAAAACCCCATTTTTGTGGTGTTGGTCTCACGTAATCCCTTTTTATTATGAAATTGTCTATAACTGTAATCCAGGGATTTTCTGTCAATACCTTTGTCCTCAATTTTCCTGCCAGATTTGTCGCCAGGAATGTTAAAAATATCCATAAGGCTTGAACTGAAAAAGTTTTGTATCGAGTCGACTGATTGCATTAAATCCTCATGGGAAACTGATGTAGTCGTTGTGGTCTCAGTGTCAAACTTTCGTTTCCTTAATGGAATGGACATCTGCCTTGATGGTCCAGCAACTGGTTCATCGAATGATGCGGAAACCGGAATGCGCGTTAACGGTTTTCCTTGTGAATGCATGGAACCAAAGCCCGCATTCATCATCAATTGAGAGGTGTTTGCAAATACTCCGGAAACTGCTTCTCTTGCAATGTCCGCGTTTCTAGTTACTTGTTGGGTCACAAACACTTGATTTGGAATCTGTTGTTGTCTCATCACTTGTATTTTACTAAGTGATTCACAAATTACCATGAGGGATGGTGAATAAATTACACCATCCGAGACTTCCACGGTTAGAGGAAATCTTTTCCTCAATACCACTCTCCGAGCCACATCTCGTTCTAGTCCACCAAGGACCAACTCTTCCACTTCCCGATTCCACGAATCCAATTTGAAGGGTAGTTCGGAGGACTCGCTGACCTGGAACGTTACTCCAGCGTTAAAGTCGGCATTCAACTTCAACATAAAGGCTTCGCCTTTATGTTGTGTTCTTTGCGAAGCTGGAACTTTATCCACAAAAAATTTAGGATCTTGCAGAAACGGGAAACTAAGCACGGTTGCTTCACCCTGGTTAAAAATTTCCGGCTCAACTTGAATATTTTCCATTTTTGAGTTTTTTTAAAAAACTGGACAAGGCGAGTTTAGCTGACAAAAGTTTTCTCGATGAGGGTTTGAGAGTAAATGATTCGATTTATTGATAAACGTCCACTTCATATGTCTGTACAGAAAGTAGCTTCCAGATGGGAACAGTTTTCAATCTCAATAATATATTATTAGTGTGTTGGAGTTTTTTATTGATTGCCATGCAAACTAAATCATACTCTAAGAATTAAAAAGAGGTAAACAAATTCAGTTCCTGTTATCCTCTACGGTTTTTCTAATTCATTCCACTAGTGTATTCCAGTTTGATCTGAGGTTTTGTAACTGAAAAAAGGTCATTCTAAGGTCTTCTCGTTTTGCACAAGTCTTTGCTAAATGTATTTTTGTCATTTTACTTATCAATTACAGTTTAACATCCATGAGTGGGAAGCCAACATTCTCCTTTCAAGATACAACCTTGATCCGACCTGACTTTGAAATAAAAAATCAATGGATCAATCTAAGGTCTTCTCGCTTAATTGCTCAAGTCTTCGTTGAATGTATTTTTGTCATTTTGCTTATCAATTACAGTTTAACATCCATGAGAGAGAAGCCAACATTTTCATGTCAAGATCCAACCTTTATCCGAGCTGACTTTGAAATAAAAAATGAATGGATCGTTCTAAGGTTGCGCAAGTCTGCGCAACATGTATTTTTGCCATTTTGGTTATCAATTACAGTTTAACATCCATGAGAGAAAAAAAAAACCAACAGTTTAAGATTCGACTTTGAGCTGAGCTGCTCATAGAATTGGAAATAAAATCAATATACAGCCTTATATCAAAAGCAGTGTAAAATATTATCTTTTTCTTTCCTTCTTTATTTTGCAATACAATCGTTTTTGTGAAAAGGTTTTAATTTGTGACTTTGTTCAATTTTAGTTTGAAAAGTGAGGAAATTCCTATCGACTCTACAATAGAAAGATCATCCAATCACCATTTTAAAAAGTAAGTAACTAATCATTCTCTCTTTTCTTTTACTTCTTTTATTATTCCCTTTATCTTTAAAATGGCAAAATGGGGGCATAAAAGTAAATATAGTCAGTGGACTTGAATTGTCAGTCCGCTGCTATTTTACGTAGGTTGGATAGTTTCATAAGGATCATGAGCATAAAACGATTCCTTTAAAATATTCTCTTTTTCTTTCCTTCTTTATTTTGCACTACAAACATTTTTGTGAAAAGGTTTTAATTTGTGACTTTGTTCAATTTTAGTTTGAAAAGTGAGGAAAATTCCTATCGACCATTCAATCACTATTTTAAAAGTAAGTCACTAATCATTATCTCTTCTATTTTACGTCTTTTATTCTTTCCTTATCTTTAAAATGGTAAAATGGGGGCATAAAAAGTAAATATAGTTAGTGGACTTGAATTGTCAGTCCGCTGCTATTTTACGTAGGTTGGATAGTTTCAAAAGGATCATGAGCATAAAACGAATCTTCTTCTTTCACAAAGATAATCCTTTTCAATACACTCTCCATTATGACTGTTTATTTTCAATTTTTCAGAACTCATACAGAATCTCAAGGGCAGAATAAATGTAAGTTTGACAATTTATGTTGTAATCCTTTCATTCTCTCTCAATTTCTAAAATCATTTGTTTTCACCTTAGAATGTCGGCTAGGTATCGACAGATTTTTTGCGTCTTTTGTCGAGCATGCTTCTCTCAGCATCGAAGTCTCAGAAGACACATTTCTCTTATCCACACGTGTGGAACATGTGGTGAATGCTGCATTTTAATCACTCATCAGTGCCAGCCATTAGTAATAGGAAGAGGAGCAGCAGATTTTGATCCCACACCATTTGTTAGAATTAATAATGCATTGGATAATGTTGTTCAAGTATTCCAAATTGATATCAATGAGACGATTGTGTCCATTGAAAATCTTTTTAGAATTTATAGAGATAGGGTTTTTATTTTACTTAGACAATGTCTTGCTGCTTACATCAACATAAAATTTTCAATAACATTAACAATTGAAATGCAAGAGATTTTCATAGGTAGACTAGAAATAAAATATTTTAAAAGTGGAAATCATGACTTGCTTAATGCTCTTTCCAGCAATGTCATGGTTATAAGTTCCATGAATCAAATTATCAGACAAGTTAACTCATTTGTAGAGTTGGGATCCAGCTGGTCCGTCAAGGATATAAAGTTTATGAATATAGATGTAGCACAATTTCATGCACTGAGAGGTGGTGCAAATATACCACTTCCTTTGCCTCTTCGACGGCGACATGGTATAGCAAATATCCCCGTTCGAGAAAATTGTTTCCGTTTTTGTATTTACGCAACATATTTAGGTCTAAGAACTAAAGTAGAAATTGAGAGGAGAAGCAGTTATACTCAAATCTTTTCTAGAAACAGAAATAATGATTTGATAAACTTTTCCCGTGTTCCTGCTTTAGCTTCGTTGAGGGATATTTGTATGTTTGAAAGAGACAATCCTAGTTTTAGTGT
>JAANSM010000501.1:0-27558 GCA_036850725.1 Orchesella villosa | reverse complement strand
ACTCTTTGGAATTATCTTGCAACTACAGCGGTGTATGATTTTGCATGCACGACTTCTCTATTTCATTGGCACAGACTGTATATATGATGCTACATGTGTAGTTGCTGCACAAAACGATTCGTGATGAATTACTGGGATGTTGTGTTTAATGAGCTGCACCTTGAATTCGTTAATCGTACATCCTAAAATGTAAATGATTCATAAAAATAAACGAAAACGATTCCCCTCGCACTTTCTTTCTTGAAAAGGCACACTCTTATTATCACTACTTCTTTTCTTGACGATGATTTTGCATCCTTTTGCTCATCGTTGGGCACACAACTCAAGTTGTAGTTGTAAGATGCTCACTTTTTAGACATTTGAAATGGTGCCTTGTAATATGTTTAGTAATAAATCCTCTCTACGCACGGCAATATTATGTAGAAAATGTAGGCAAACTAGGTAGCAGGACGTTGATGTAAAGCTCACGATGTTGATACTAGCGCATTATGTCATTTTTATTGTTGTTACAGCTCACTAACCTAGACCATCATTTTTTTTAAAGAGGGATGATGACCATGAAAATTATCTGCCAATCACTAATCTATCCCATGCTACATTACGTTTCAGTAAAAATTCAGACCCCCACAATTTCAGAGTACATATAAAAATCAGTCCCCCTCTTGACTTATAATATGATTGGTGTACACAATTAAAAACTTGCCATGCGCGTCCATTTTTGCTGTGCAGAAAATTTTGCAAACTGTCCGCTAACAGTATGAAATTTATGATTAATTATTAATTACATGTATATGTATGTCTGGGTCTAAAACGCTTACTAAAATTCATGTTGAGCTGCAAAGGTTTCTTATAATAATGCACTTATATTGCAATTTGGCAAAACGTGATTTGACAATTGAAAACACAGCAAGATTGAAGGAAAGCAACTCATGTCGTGTCTGTATACAAATTAATGTATCCAGAGCAGAGTTAACATGTGTTTCACATTGCCCCATGTCTTTACCTAGAGAAGGAGAGAAGGGGATTGTGGAGATTTCTTCATTGAATATTTTTTTCAATTACGATAGTCATGGAGGGGTTGAGTTAACGGAAACCCCGTTTGTTCATTCTTGTGAATGATAGTATTCATGTCATATAAGCAAATGCGATACTATTGGAATATAAAATATTATTATGATATGCCGCTTTCGTCACAACTGATGCGCGACTGGACTTCTTCTTTACAAATGTTGCACTTTTCTGCAAATCATGGTCACGGAGTTATCTTCTCAGATTGCAAACGGAGATTGTCTCTCTGTTTATATAATCAGAATGGTAATATTGTATGATAATAAAAATTATGAGTTTTATCTCTTTCTCAATCTATGCTAATCTAATCTATGATGATTGGAGTAGTTCATTATCACTGCTTCTGCATGCTGCTAAAAAATTACTATCAGGTTGTGAATTAGTAACTGCTTCGTCATTTTTGTTGTTGGGCTGTCCAACAGTACAGTGACTTTGAGATCATGCTAATACACATTTTCATAATGGGAATATGCAGATTACTAAACTCTCCTGAGAGTGCTTGCAAAAGTATTCCGTGTAATACTTGAAGATGAAGTCGAAGTGTGCTTGTTGTGAAGAGAGACAAATATTTTTATTGTAATCCAAGATGGTTTGCATCTCACAAACTCTTGAGCCATTGAAAAGAAGTTTTTAAAACTGCAATTAATACTCGTAACAAGTAAACACGTCATAAACTGCTAAATATGGTTTAATTTATTACAACTATTATGAAATTTTTTAGTTTGCACAAGCCAACTAATCGCATAAAATTTGCGCTTTCAGTTTTCATATAGCAGAAACGTTTGCTAAGTTTAATTCTGAGTGAAACTTGCATATTGCACGAGGTGTAAATTCCCTGCAAATCAACTCTCAGTAAAATGAATCCTAAACTAGGTTTCAACTTGGGTGTAGCCCAATCTCATGAGAGTAAAACTTTGCCATAATATAATCAACTCGTTGCATACGTAGCTTTGACCTTTCTGTGATGCACTTTTCAATCTCACTTTGCCAAATGCCAAAACATTGACGCATTATACAATAACATATTTGATGCTCAAACCAGTAAGTCCCATTTTTAGCATAGAGGACATAACTAAGCTGACACTTTGCGTAATCTGTTATACTAATCAGCTATTCAGAGGCTAGTGCTCATGAGCTAGAAGTGTAACTTTGTAAATGGTTCAATTGTCATCCGAATTTTTATTTGGAGTAAACACTTGAATGAAACAGCCTGTCCTCTCCTACTTGCCATACAAGACTTAAGTTTAAGGTGTATCAAAAAAAAGAGATGAATTGTGTTTACCAAGCCTGTACCATACAGTTGTACTTTTGGGAGCCTTTATCAATTGCTCTATCTAGCTGTGTCGATAGCCTTGATTGAATTCCCTTTTGACCCTCCTGTCAACAGGCACCAATGATCTTAATCATTGATCACTATGAAATTCACGACTTCTATTTCTAATATCAGACTTAAACAAGGAATTCAATTGTAGCCACTTGATATGAAACCGTCGTGATAAACATTTTAGATGAAAATGGGTTTGTAGTTCATTATACTGTGTGGTATACTCCAAAGTACCCATATTTTATAATTTTGCCCACGACTTTGACAAAATATATAAATTCATCAAATTCATGAAAGCTCAGAAAGACAGAATAGCTCATAAATACTGATAGATTAAACCAATTCAAGTACAACTCCTTCCAATTTCTATTTGTCTTTCACATTCATCTTTTTGTAGTGGGCATATTTATTGTTTTGTAAACCCATAAATATTGTCAAATGCTACAACTGACGGAAAATTTCTGAAAGTATAAATACAACATTTCTTCTACTATAATTTCGTTTAAAGTGATATCATTAAACTTTAACCAGATAGAGCTGGTATTTTTCCTTTATCAAAATGGCTCACGGTAAGAAAGGAATGCAAGGCATGGTTTTCGGCATATGGAACAAGCAAGTAATCACTTAATAGTAATAGGCCATACTAATCGTAAGTACATACTTAACTAGGTTCTGCTATGAACAATGTAATTTTTATAATTTGAATATATAAGGGACGCCGAAGCATAATGTCAACCTGAGGCAGCTCTCAGGTCTCTCTTTTTTCTTCCCTCGCTACATGTACGACATTTGGGCACTCCGGTAAGCTTGACTAAAGAATAAGAATGGTAGAGAGATACCATTGTGGTAGTTGATGACGGTGATGAAGAAGATAGCAAAAAAAAGAACCTTGCTTGCATAGCCGAATCAATAGCAACAACAAACCTTCAAATACCAATTTGATACGATTGCAATCAAATAATAATAATCATTGGTGTTGGCAGCGAATCGAGTCACCATTTGTGATGTTTGAAAAGACAAGATCAACCAAACTTTACTACCACTTTAGGATGTAAAAGTAAAGTCTTGTCTCTCTCGCTCATTGACATTAGCTATCTCTATTCTAGTTATAATATATTAAAGTAATGTTGATGAAACGCGTTTATGTATCAATTGATTTTGATATGCTACATGCTTGCTTTACTACTGACGTGAGGTAGAAAGACTACTACAATATATTACAAATGCCAAGGTTACGTTCTGTACTCTATATGGCCTCTCATAATCAATCAGTGATTTGAAATTAAATCGCGAATAGATGCTTAGCAAACTAATGCCCGAAGAATATTATAATGTGTGAGATTGTAAATTGATGAGCCCATTCAGTTTCGTTGCTCTTGGCTGACTAGATTTAAACCGTGTGTGTAAATTTAGAGTCTTGCTGCTTTTTATGGAAATGGAAAATGCACAAGGTGACCTAATCAGCAGTTATTCACAAGTGCAATCCAAACAATCTTGGACTCATTCTGATTAAATTGTTATAACAGAAACAGATTTATGGAGTATTGAGAAAATCTCACCTCAAATAAACTCCAATTATTCAAATGCCCCATACACTCAGGCCCCTTCTGCCAGGTTTCTCCCAAAGAAAGTTATTTGTAAAAAATCAGAGACATAACGTTTGAAACGAGCTATAAGGCAATAAAACCTGGTTACGTTGAGCGGATATTAGTAATTTGTTGCGTAATTTTAATTTTCTAAAGAATATGAATAATTTTACGAGGCGACTATGCGTGAAGAATTTGTTTTTTATGTCTTCTTAAACACTTACAACTTAGGATTAATAGAATTTCCATAATGATAATTAATATTATGCCTGAATTAGCAGGTTAACCCTCAAGGATAGAATAGGGATAGGGTACCACGTATATATGTACCTCACTATCAACTTTGTGCGTCGTTATCTGCTAAACTTAGCCTCATTTTAATGGTTAGAAAACGATATGTCTAATTACAAGTTGTCAATCTGCAAACACTTCCTATTAGCATATTATTGCCCAACACATCATTAATTCTTATTTTCTCGCAGTGAATGCACTGCCCTTTGACAAGCTATGTCATCACATGTTTATACGCATGTAAATCTTTCCTCCACTAAAAAAAATACGTTATGGTCGTGGCGAGCGACTGAGTGTCATCACGACGACAAAGCCGTGTTCATGTTATAAATCTGGTATCTCTCAACAAGTCCAAGTAACCGAGTACTTTCTAAAGAAAAAAAATGAAGATGAACATCGACAACTGTTCTAAATTTAAATACTAAACATGTCCTGCTCGACTTTTATGGTCACATAGGTGAAGTTTCTAGGAGCAATTGTGTTTATAGACGTGTAACAACGGAATCTGCGATATATGTATATATTGCTTTGAAATGTATCTACAAACAGACGTTGCGTTGCAACAACCTATAATGAAATCTCAAATGAAATTTTGACGACACACAACCAAACATCAAACAAATATGAGTAGAGTTGCGGTTTACTTGGCACATCACAATATTATTATTAGTCTTTGGTAAGTAACGTTCATGAAATTATGTGCATTTCTAAGTTGTTGTATTACTTGCAGGGATGCAATTTAAGTTTGGAGCACACATGTGGAAAGATTGTAATGTGTGATGAAAAATGCAGTCAACGAGGAGTTTAAAACCAGAGTTGAAGACAGAGAGTGAAAGGAGAACATGGTCAAATACTAGAGCACTCCGCCTAGCAATAAGACACCCGTCCCGTATGGTTCCTTCAACCTTTTTATACATACTAATATTCTATCAAGAAATAAGTCTAAACTAATAATTACTATATAGACGAGCCTTCATTTAAATTGTATCTATCTACAATAGTGCAATGCAAACTTCAGTAGTTAAGAGTGACGCCAAAAATTCTCATCATGAGCTAAATAATCATTTTCTAAAGTAGCAGCATCATCATCAGCATTTATAACTTCTTACAATAGTTTAATTCCGAGAAGAAAAGTGTTTCAATAGAAAAATATCAAGAGAAAAATATTGTTTTCATTAAGCAAAACGTTGTCACGGATTATTCCCATTGTTGGCTAAAATATTTCCTCTCCTAATTTATAATGATTTTATGGTCATTCCAATCATTCGATTCTGTAGGAATGTACCAATATATACGATTCTCTATTGTAGTTCCTAGCACAATGTTAGTTATGAATAAAAGGTAGAGGAATTGATGAGTAAATTGTCTCTGTAACCCATTGTCAACTATTCAAGAAGCTGCGAAGATCCATCTTCATTCATAATTTTCAGTAAAGAACATATACATCCCTATTGTATAACCCTATAGCTTGTGAGCAACAACATCCCATTTCACTTTACCAACGCCGACACTCTGTTCCCTGTTGTGGCATGCTGAACCATCATTCATCAACTTTCAAATTCAGGAATGATAATGAAAATCAAGTTTGACAACACAACGCCAACCTCATATCTGATGCGTAATGTTTATCACTCATTAAATTAACACTTCATTTCTGTCCAAACCATAATATTATCACCAAATTATTAAAAAGTAATGTATAATGTATCACAGAGAAGTTGCTATTTGCTCAGTAGTATGAAAACGGATGCTGATGAGAAGACTGATACCAATCACACACCTCATTTCAGACTTAATCTCAAGTTAGCAATAGACAAAGTGTAAATTGCACATTCCTTTTGGGAGACCAGCCCACAGAAGAATGTGTTTAGGGGTGCATTGAGAGCAACACTATTTAGCTCTCGATCAGTAATTACTCTAAGCTGTATTTCCTCTTCGAAAGATAAAGCAAGAGAAATCCTAGGAAAAGCAATAGGCTATAATGCGAGTAAATGATTATTAAGGATGATAAAATGTGAAATCGGACTATAAGCATCCCGATACACTACTCATCCTACCTAATTTACACGACAATAGGAGAGTGCTAGATCATTTCCTTTGCTTAGGTCATCCATGTCATGCTCTAATTTCAGTTATAACTATTGATCATAAAATTCACTCTCGATTCAAAAATTTGACACCTAGCTACACAATAATATGATTTTGAATGCTCATCTTCGTTGCTCAAATTAAGCTGATACTTTTTACTGCGAAATCACCCAAGTTATGAAAGCTATTCTTTATTGTTGAAGCGGAAAATTTGCAAAACATATTATGTAACTGGGCAAACTAATGTTGGGCTTTGTTATGCTTATGTAGGGACGGATAAGGTACAAATTCCTTAGCCATAATCATTTTTCATTTATTCATTGAGAATAGTATTAGAATTTCAATGGTTATATAACGTAATTATGTATACTAAAGAGAGACAGATTTGTATCTTAGAACGCCCGACCCGACTTCCACACAAAGAAGCATACAGAAAGTGAGTTATGTATTCACCTTGCATTAGACGTTAGCAGCACATGCTTCATAGTATATATAGGTATCGAGATAGATAGATAGATGCTTGCTGTTACTTTGTCAATCAAACTACGTGACCAGCAGGCACTAAGACTTTACATGTGTCTATTTTCAATAATCTATGTTGAAAATGATTTCTTTATTAAACGGGCAGTTGTAAAGGGAGCATCATATAATGTAATATGTGAAGGATTTTTTTATCCTTTTGTCTTTTGCAAAGTCATTGCTCACTTCAAATGAATGAAAAGAATGTTGATCACTCCACAGGTGTTAAATCTGATCAGAAGCTGATAAAGGCAGAGCAGACACTGGCAAATTTATTGATACTATACAGTTGCAAAAAAAGCAAGGCTACACAAAGTCAAATGTGCTATGGTTCAGATAAAAAAAGTACGTAGGATCTAATTCACCATCCCCAATCACTATTTTTTCTACCTACTACTTTTTACATATTGAGTCACTAACTTTTGACCTCTTAATTTCCAGTTCTGACGTTGGACAAAAGTTCCATCTTAGAATATAATCGTAATTATGTGCTTGTATTTCTGAAGCTAGGAAATTGTTGTAACAAAGAATATTCCGGGTATTAAGAACATTTCTTTTCTACAAACCGGTCATTAATTTAAATGTGATTAGTCTCTCACTTGTCAACTTAAAAATAACTTACTACACAAAAATAAGCTTCTTCATTTTATACGTAACACAAATACATTTTATGTGTTTTAGAACAAGATAAATCCAAAAAAGGAATCCTTTACTCAGGATTTTCCGTCATAACAGCTCCACATATCACGTAATTGAAGTCATTGGTCACGTTACATGGCTTATCGGTGGTGTACAACAAGGCTTCAAAACTTAAAAAAACAAGGTACCTTGTGACTCATCATTACCCCATTCTTTACCTCATTTACACCATGATGAATGAATGGATTACACTATTACACACATCCTTCTTGAAAAACAATTTTGAGTAAAGAACATATCGCATACATTGTTTTTAAAAGACATGGAAAAGAGTAATGACACAAATCGTGATTTCCAACATTGTGACGAATCCCTAAAGTTGGGAAAGTAAATCTGCATTTTGTACATAGATACTAGCATAAACTGTCAGTAGTATTGACAGAGTAAAAATAATAATTTGTGAGGTAAGGTTGAAGGTGGAGCACATCAGTTAAAGCAAACAAAATAAAAAAAATTGTGCTTGGGTAGGTACCTACTTAATAGCTTGCCAATTGGTTTGTAAAAATCTGTTACTATTATAAAAGTCCCTTATAATAATATCACAAAACTTTTTTTTTGCCTCTGTGCCTTTGATGGTGTAAAGTCTTTAATTTGCATTTTGTCGTCGTTGATGATGACACATGTCGAATTGCATAAAAATATTAAGCAGAGAATCAAACCACTTTCAAGTCCTTTAAAAAAATAATAACATGAATGAATCCCTGAATCTCCACATGTGCTCAAGCGCACATAACCTATGTAGGTTTATATTTATAAAATATATAATCTGTCATGTAACTATTAGTATTTTTTATGATAGGCACAAACATAAAACTTTGATGATACGGTGCATCGATGGATGATTAAATGCTCATTCCTTTTGGTAAAGAAAGGGAGCATTATGATTATAATAACCACCTCTCAAATCCATCATTCATTTTTCATGTCATTTTACTTGATTATGATGATACGCTTGTGTAGTTGTGAGGATCCTCAATAATAATCATAATAATCATGCGTCTTGGCGTTTGACTCGGAGGCCTGTGTAAGGAGCTTACTTAGCAGCACCGTATGTATGCGTGTGTGTGGAGCTAGTACAACTACATGAGTTTTTGGTGGCAGCAAAGGTTTGTGGGCAGAGAGATGAATGAAGATGAGCAGTTTGTCGTTATACTCTCTATTATTATGACTGATTCTGACTGACTGCGTTGAGCTTTTGCTAACAATTTTTTAACAAGTCTCATCTCATATATCATGTGCAATTATCCTCACAAACAAAACGACTCTTTTATTATATCATTTATATTACTTCTCGCAAAAGGGTAGAATAATCCCATCTCCCATTGCATCTGGGGACAATAATATCTGCCCTCCTCGTCTAAATCTGAAGCCCTTGCTCTTTCTTTTGTTCTTTAATGCATCAATTGCATTTTTCAAGCTTGTATATAAGTTTGTATACACGGTAAGTAGGTATATAGTAAATAGTAAGGACTGATTAAACGCTAGGTACTTGGGCTACCTTCAGTTGGCTCCCTTTTCTTTCAATATTATGTAGGTAAATCAAATTTACTAATTATTTTGTGTATGGTTGCCATAAACAGATAAAAATATGTGGCAATTTACCTTGCCTCAATACACCGATTATAAATCACAAAAATGAAATGGTGAGACGAGAGGAGGTCCAAAGATGCTTATCGATCAAGTAGGGAAACTAAACAAAAGGACATGAATAAATGAGTGTCCCCTAATTGGTTTTGATAGTTTATTAATATGCAACCACCTGAAAAAACTATATCAGAAGGATATTGATGTCTGATGCTATAACCAAGCACCAACCTCAGGTCTCTATTTCCACAGCTTGAGGGCAGGGTGTTTTTTGGAAGAAATATGGTAGAAAGGTTCCTATTGATGACATTGAGATAGAGATGAAGAATGTAAGGAAAAAGAGCATAAAATGCAAAATATGTACTTAGCATAATATGTAGGTAAATGCGAATATGCAATCTACTTACATCTTCCTTTTGGATTGCTGATTCAACTAATTGATGCAATTAGTCAACTTCATGTGATGTCATGAAAGGAAGACACATTTTACGAGTCTTTGAGAGCAAGCGCTTCTCAATGTATGAGTTTAAAGTAATTGATGAATTTTATGCAAAACTATTTGATATTGCCTTCATCCGGCAACTAGTTTTTTATAACCTTTCAAACTTGTCATTGAACTTGAAATAAAAAAGAAATAGCTCTTGCTACACGTCTCCCAGAAGTTATTTCCAATTATTTTTTTGTTAGCAAACTTGTAGCAGTATGCCGAAAATTGCATACACTTAATTAATAATGATGGCAAATGCTACAAGTTAAATGGAATATTTGATGCAATTTGTTTGTTAGGTTCTTATTCTCGAAGTTAGGGAAACAAAATTTTCCTTACCTTTAATTTCATTTTCGGTCCGAAGTATGACGTCTTTATCCAATGAAAACTTATAATAATTTAAATACCAATTTTACACTTTATGAAATTTAAGAATATTAAAATTCCTAAATAATATAATGCTTAAACTACAATTTCCAAAAATAACCAAAGATAAAACAGCCGAAGTAAATATAAAAATCTTTAACTCTCGTCCACAAATAACGCAAACGCTTTGATTGTTTTATGATACACTTTCAAAAGGATTTTAATCTACTAGCCACTTAAACGATAATATATTTTAAGCTACAAGCTTTCTGCCACATGACGTTTCACTGACAAAGTTAGTCTCAACAATAAAAAAGAACTGATGAGTCGAGAGTGTAGTCTTTATATAGACGCGAAAGAAGTGGCTGCACGAACGAAGTAGTATTATTAGCGCAACTTGTCATCCATGTTGAATCCATAGTACCTTCATAAATGAAGAAAGGGACGATAAGACACATGAATGGCTAATAGTTTGCATATTATATGACATGACGATGTTGTGATGCACTCACAAGAGTTCTCTACGCATTATTCACCTCTTTCATAATTCACGACATAAGGGAGCTGACTATGATTGCTTGACTATTCTGCATTTAAATGTTTGTAAGTGCTATTCTAGAATAGGGGTTAAACGTTGGGTGCAATACTCTATAGGATAAATCGGCCAAAGCAGCATCATTATCAACTAGCTCAAATGGTATTATTGGACGGACAACTCACGGTGTAAAAAAGAGATCTTAAAGTATATAGGAAGAAAGGAAGGTAAAAAACATTTTTTAACGTTTACGGCTAACTTGTCACTTCATCTCTATATTTTTATCCCTTGAGTTATATAACTTCCCTTCACACTTGGCTGGGTACCTGGCCAAACTCAGATGGAATGGAATGGAAGCTCTAAAAATCAAGAAACTCCTTGTGTAGTAGGACTCATTATTCCTCAAATTCTTTTTTGTGATATGCGTCAATGTTGACCCTCTCATTCCTCTTTGGATTCAGTATAACTAGATTAGACCACAAAACCAATGTCAAGAAAGCCGTGCAAGGATTATTTCTTTGCATTAATTTTCAAAGGTGGAAGATACACGAGGGATGTGAACGTACTTATACATTATAGTTGAAGAAGAGGATGAGGATGATGTGTGCAGTTAATTACACCATTTGCATTAAACATCCTGCATCGTCTTCTTATTCCTTTGACTAATTGAATTAGGGAAGATTTGCAATAATTAAGCTCTTGCGTGAAATAAATTTATTTGCATATTGCTACATCCTTTTTCTAAAAAAAGGCATGATCTAGCCGAATCCATAGCAGAAGATTATGCTTACCAACTTACATATGTGGGTACGTAGATAGCCATTTTACCTTTTGGATTGGCTTTCTAAATAAATGTGGAAATAAATTTACAATAATATATATCATATAATTAATCATTTTTTATCCGCCCTCAGAACTTGAACTGTATCGTGATATGAACTGTGCGGAAGTGTTCAACAATAAGTAAGGACACTTTGCCTAAAGAATTTGGTGACTCCGCCTTTTAATTTGTCTCATAACTTCAAACTTTAGTAAAATTATATGACATTGTTTTTGCATCCGACTGCTTAAGCACTATTAGATAAAACAAATATATGGTATTATCACACAATTGAAATCGATGATCTACAATTATAATTATTAGACTATTGCAATGGATGCACAATAGCTACTTTTAGCTACAAAGCTGCTCATAAAATCTATAATTTACGGAGTTATGAATATCATTATGGTTGCTCAAAAATAAGCAAGTATGCTAATAAGATGTGTTTTTGTAAAATCTTGGAATCACGAAGCTGCTGATAACGTTTATTTAGACTTGTCATTATCATAATAAATTGCTAAATTTTTAAGACAAAATATGAAATAATAATGATAATATATATGCATAAGTACTTTCTCTCGGTGCAATTTGATACTCTAAACGGATATTTCGAATGTTCCTTCTTTTTCCCATCCTGGTTTATAGTCACAATAAAGCAAAAAAAACTACAAGCCAACTTTTTTATAGAAAATTGGAAACTGACAGTTGTTGTACTTAGCCTGATAGGAATTATTATACTATTAGTCATAATATAATGGCTAACACTTGGTGTTTGGCTTCTACAACTCATGTTAGCACAACTAAATAAGTCAAAAAGTGCATAATGAATAAGATGATCTAATGAATTATGGACAGCGGAGATTTATAACCTTTAGAATTCAGCAAAACGATTACCTTTTTTTACATGTTGCTGTTGTCACGCACAAGTTAACATATTAAGAATGAGTTTTTTGACGGCTGATGCAACAGGTTAACATGGAATGTGGCCTTCTTGTCATGCGTCCTTATATCAATTCTACAACGAAGTGTTCCTTTTTAACGACTTGCTACTTTGGGAATAAAACATTGAGACATCTTTCACTTTTCTTCTCGTTCTTCTTTGCTCGTTTGACATCACCCAAACCAATAATTTTTGTGGATGAATATGTGTGTTTTGAGGTCGTTTGCATGGAAATCAGTAATTTTGTGCAATGCAAAAAGGAGTTTCAGTAGGGAGCAGGATGCAAGTAGAAAAATGCAAGTCAGATTCTCATTAAAAACAAAGTCTGCTCGTAAGACAGCTCGCACGGACTAGTGCCTCACTCGGAACCACTTGATGAAGGAGTGTTGACTGAGTCAATGTGGCATATTATGATGAGCGACATGCATGAATCAACTATAAACTCATTTTACTGGGGTTGTGCATGAAGCAATTCTGGAATTTCGTTCAGAGCTCTAGATGAAGTCATTTTAGCTCTTACGTGGGTTTGCATAAAATGATCTTGACAGACTACAAAATGAAGGCCAAGCGCAGTAAGTAATTAGTACTTTACCCAAATAAATTTCATAAAACAGTGTTCTCCTCCAAAAATCAAGCTATTTCTATGCATGCAATCACTTATCCAACTCTTCAATTTTCTTTCTCGTGCAGGGGGCATTTCATGTTTCATCAAACTGCATAATTAGGCGTGCATTATCTCACCCAATTCAACTGATCAAAAAAAATTAATGGTATCGTGCAATGGAGTGACGTTAGAAATCATATTACAGACATATTACACCTGTAAAAACCTTGCTGAAACAAGCGACAGAATGAACTTTACTAACAGGACGATTAAATAAACGACCCAAATTCCCTGTTGCCGATTTGAGTACTAACTTTACAATTGCCCGTTGTCGCTTGCCTACAACAAACTATAAACGAGTATGGAACGCAAATAAAAATTGCTGCACACAAAATGTATTACATAATACTAGTATTATGCAAATACAATTTTACAATCCGATTTTCTACAGTCGGTGTGAATCTTTTTAAAAGTATGACAGGTATACATGATTTGACAAGCAGAATGAGGCAAGATCCAGTGCAGACCTTGTCGAGTGTCCTATTCAAGATTAACCATTGTTGTCAACTTCGTTTCACTCGAAAACTCAAAATTAAATCAGTTTCAAAACAAGAATATATTACACTATCTATTATACAAGTTTACCGAATCAAATCCTCCAGCTTATTTCCAAAGGCGAGAACTGAATACTAAATGTTGTCTCGTATGCAATAATAGTAACACGAGTACACAGAGATTTTACGTCAAGTATATATTTTACATTAATAGATCCGGGTTCGTCCAACCTTTTTTTTTGACAATTTATCTCTTTACAGCTACAAAGCCAACCTTATACATTGTGTTAAATACTTTACTTATAAATATAAGTTACACAAGCAGGTAATCACTGGCACTATGCCTTAACTAATTCATCCTTATCCTAGCAAAGATATGTAAATAAACTTGTCTTTTATGAGTTTTATGCGAAATTTTCTTCCTGTGAAATATTGCTACTAGTCGTTTGATAACAAGATAGCAAAGCCATTTTAGAAAATAAATGTTTCATGGTCGTAAATATTTTTGTGGTTTTCAATGAAAATTGCAGACATGATGGAGACATTAGGTGCTAAGCATAAGTTTATGTTTCATACTCAGAATAGGCTTCCCATGTTACGAATTTAGTAAGCAGGATTACTTTGAAGTGTATTATGTCAACTGTAAAGAACATTTGAAGCAAATTAAGAAGGGTAAGACAATGTACAATAATCACATTTAAGTAAAGTGGTACACACTTCATGAAAGGCTAAT
This sequence comes from Orchesella villosa, assembly GCA_036850725.1. Classification (NCBI taxonomy): domain Eukaryota; kingdom Metazoa; phylum Arthropoda; class Collembola; order Entomobryomorpha; family Orchesellidae; genus Orchesella; species Orchesella villosa. Next base: position 13,357 of record JAANSM010000501.1, on the reverse strand, counting down.
ACTTACAACCGGATAATTGCCACCAATCCAAATAGCAGGAGCTCCACGAATCCCGAAAGTAGATTGAGGTTGATACTGGCATAATGTGGGCGTTTAATTTTTTTAACAAATTACAGGTCAATTGGGAACCTAAAGTTGCACTTCGATTAGTTCGATTGTTCGAGAGTTACCAATACTTGCAAACACAACTACTCATCTACGAAAATCTACCAGAGAAGTGAGAGTTTGACTTGTCATTTAAAAATAAGTTGTTCACCGTCGAAATATTTAAGAGATGTGGGAATGTAGTTTCCATCACAAAGAAGGAATCTTGAACACTCAGAAACATAATTCAACATTCTTTGACATTGGCTTTAAACATCATTGACCAACATCTGAAGACGCATGACACATTTAGTTTTTCTATGTCAGCTATAAGAATCCGTAGCGTATATACTAAATAGTTAACGAATGAATTTAAAAATTTCCATATTTAAGCCGAATATGAATGTATTCACTAATTATAAGAAAGATTAAGCGAAATGACTTTACCATTTCTCCATCGCTTGTGGTTATTTTGAATGTTTTACGGACAGCTAGCAAAAATTTGGAATTTTATATATTTTTTATTACAAATAGAGTATAGCAAATATTTGATTAACAATGTATCATGAAATATTGTTATTTTAAAGTAGATTTTTTGCATACATGAATGCAGTTACTAAAATACTATTACTTAGGACTTCACTAAATCTACAGTACATCCTCAATCCAACACCAACTCATGGAATGTCACCATATCTTTCATATTAATTACGAAACTTCAGTCCTTCCATTATTAAAATTTAATTACAAATACAGCAATATCATTATAAAATTGTTTTAAAAAACACCGGTGAACTTCAATTACATTACACGCATAATGACTCCACACTGGTTACTTTATTGCAGAGTCTCAAGTTCAAATACATTTTGTTAGGTTTAATAATAAAACAGCTTACTATTAACTTTTACAACATGTAGATAGGACTTAACACCTCAGTGTTTTCACAGGTTGCGATAGATGTAATCCTGAAATATTCATCATTTATACTAAAATTATCAAATAATTAATTATAATTATATTCATTATAAGAAAAGAAAATCATTCCCCAAATCTGGGCCAAAGTCCAATCATAAAGACAGCAAGAAAAAAATAATGATATCGATTAATACGTACTATAATTATATCAGTTAAAATCGAGGAGCAATTCTGTTAAACAAGTTCAGAATTACCAAGTAAAATTTTGAATAGCGTACACCGGTTTGATACAATTCCCAATCAAAGTGAAATCAAAATGTTGAAATAATGTTGAATATACAACTAAATTAATATAAAGTTATAATATTTGTGTAATATATTTGTGTATACATTGTAAAACTTACATAATATGCTACACCTCATAGACAAGGCGTATTTTAGTACATGAGCTAACTAATTTATGAAATTCATAACATGGACCATTCTCAAAATTGTAAACTTTTGGTGCATAATCCATGCAATCATAAATCAAGCTACCTGTTTCCCAATTCCCTTACTGCGGTGGCTCCCAACCCAAATCAGGGAATGTAGCCATCAAGCAATAGTCAACATGTCGAGACATGATATTTTCCCCATTATGATCAGTACCAGGTTGAATACGCAATGAGCAATTTGGACAAATGTAAACAGGCTTAGGACTTCCAGGGAAGGGTACAACTTTCAACATGACCCGTGGGGAACTTGGTCGATTAAGCCTTCTTTTACGGGCAGCAGTTGAGTTAAATAGAGCAGTCGGAAATGGTGAGCTTTGTACTTCTCCTTGGTTCTCTTTGTTCCGTGGAAAAACATTTTTTTCACAAATAATTGTGTTTGACGGAGCAATGAACTCCACCCTAGACAATTTCAACATGTGCACTCGGATTTGGGAGATCAACACAGTTGGCATTTGCTTCATGAATCTTCCAAGGAATCTGCTCAGCATTTTAAAAAGTAGGGCAGCGTCGTTTGAAACTTTATGCAATTTAAAGGCTCTCTTTACAGTCTCATTTTCAGTAGTAGTGATTCCAATAAGGACATACTGTCCTGCTACTCTCATAGATTTTAGCTCAAGTTCCATTTGGATACAAACTTCAGCGCAAACCTTTTTCAAAAAATTGACATTCTTGGTACCATACATATTAAGATGCTTTGTTATTGAGTGAGGAAGAAGATCCCAGACTTGAAAATTGTCATTAGGATCATCAACATTGCCACCAAGACATATTGCAATCAGTCGCTGGAATGAGCGCAGACTCAAGAGAAAATAAAGAATTCCTCTTTTCTTCCAAACATCAGTAACTGTCTCCAAAGCCAGGGATTTTAAAACGTATGTTGTGCGGGGACAAATTCCGCAGTGCTCACTGATTCGATATCCCTTCAAAAACTCTTCGACGGCAGCTCTTGATGAATCAATGGACATCACTTGATTTGGTCGCTTCGTGGTACTTGCCATTTTGGCCAAAAGTGGCGTTGGTCCAATTCCTTCATTAAAATAAACATTTATAGACAATCAGTTTCTACATGCAAAAACTATTCAAATTTATCCAACTACTTATGTTAGTATATTTTCTTAATAAAAATATAACTATCCCGTACCTGCATAAGTGTGCAAGCGGAGTTTATTGTATATTTTCGTTCTCATTTCGTGCACCACGTCCAGCACCCTAATGTATGGTGCCATCACAGCTCGAGAGTTAATGAAACCAGTCAAGTCCAAGTGTGCCGTTTCCTTGGTCAGTCGTAGGTCCTCATCATAAACTCTCAAGATTTTTCGAATTTCTTTAATCACTCCAATGTACTTTGGAAAGTCAGCCTGAACAACGATGATGTCTTTGCATTTCCGCAAGGCACTCGCAATAGTCATTTCATCGGACACACCAGCAGCGTTTGCGATGTCATTTGCGTCGTGTACCATGGTCCGTGTGCAAATCATGAACGGTTTCCCCCTAAAAAATGATAGATAAGAATTTTTGTCATAAGTATCGATATCATTTAAAATAAGTAGAAAAATCATACTCAATGTGTTTTAAGAGTTGATCATTATTGTAAGATATGGATAGTCTATGATGTAATACTTAAATGAAGTGATATTTTGTAATTACTTAAGTGTTGGGTTATCACGTAACTCAACGGCAATCATCAGTTGTTCCACGCCAATGGTTACGTACGTCCGTGTAAAATTCATCTGTATGTTAACATTTCTGGCAACCATGTCGGCCTAAACAAGGTTAAAGAAAGTTGAATGTTACCATTTGGTCATTGTGTGAAAGCTGTAGTTATTGAATGTGCAATATATGATCCTTCAGTCACATACCCATTTAAAGCCGTCACTAGCACACTCGGAGTCCAAGGCACCCAGCTTGCCTACTGCTGCTCTAAATTTCTGTACAAAGTGCTTTTGAATACTCTTCGAAGGGTGCTCTGCTGTTACAATATGTTTTCGAAAATCGGGCTCTGGTCGAGCAGTTCTGGCTCTTTGATTTGGTGGAACGGCCTGTCCAGAGTTATCTTTAAAGTCGAAGTTTAAATAGTTTATATTAAAACTAGGAAGAAAGCATACACTTTGCATAAGGGGGTGTATGAGCAAGTAGGTACTATGATGAACTATTCTTGTACAAATACACATTCATGCATAACGTCGCTACCAGTATCCCAAAACGCGAATCCAGTATTGTGTTAATACCTACCTGAATCAGACTGTCTCTTTGTACCCCGGCTAGCGTTCTCATGACCTTGAGGTGGTTTCACAGAAGTAGAACCGGCACTTGTTGGTGGCACTTCTGGACCCGAGCAAAGTGGTGGTGGTGGTGGTGGTATGTAAGTAGATGCTGACAAGGAAGGTAACACTGGCCAGGAAGTTGGCACTGACAAGGAAGGTGGTGTGTAGGCGGGTACTGACAAAGAAAGTAATTCTGACAAGGAAGGTGGTGTGTAAGCGGGTGTTGACAAGGAAGGTGGTGTGTAGGCGGGTGCTGACAAAGAAAGTGGTGCTGACAAGGAAGGTGGTGCGTAAGTGGGTGCTGACAAGGAAGGTGGTGCGTAAGTGGGTGCTGACAAGGAAGGTGGTGCGTAAGTGGGTGCTGGCAAGGAAGGTGGTAGGTAAGGTGTTGGTTCTTGTGGGAAAAAAACTGGCGGTGGTGGTGGCACAGGTGGTAATGTATACGGTAGTTCTGGATAGAGATTGAACTCAAATTGTTCATATTGATCACTCATCTTGATACCTACAATGAGCTCACTGTATACTCACTATATTGGTGTAAAAGATGTCACCACCCTCACAAAGAGAAAAGAAAGAATGTTCTAGTTTTGAAGGAAAATTGTCTAAACTGTCTCTATCTTCCTAAAACGAATAACCTCACTTTTAATTGAACAAGGATCAAATGAAGGCAATGATCGAAGACTAACTACATTGCACACTAAATTAGGTAATGGTGTAGTACGTTTTATTCGTTATAACTTTCTATTATACTGAATTTATCGGCAGTAATTGGGACAAAGATACGTGAAACACAAAAAGTTCTGAGAAGAAGGAGACATAAAATGCTCCGTGTCCTCTACTGAAGACAATGTATTCTGTTCCTGTGAAGAACAAGGAGTGAAGGACGGAGAAACCTGGCGTTCCTCACTGGTTGAGTAAACTATATAGTATATACAACGTGAATGCAAAAATGGTTCGAATGAAATAGATGAGCCCAAAAAAATTGAAGTACTGTCAACTGTATTAACATATCAATACATCAAACATGGGTATCGTAACTTTAAAAAAGAGAAGAAGCTCTATTATGGGTCAGTACAGTTAGTTCAGCCTCCCTTTCCTACACCTGCCTTACTAATGTTAAAGTGCACACTGACTGTACAATTATAACAAAACGAAGATGGAACAGAGGAAAAATGAAGTGTTAAAATGATTTCGTAGGCATATATATCCAAACAACGCTACATTTATTAATAACTAAAAATGAAAACTATATCATATAATTCGGTGCGAGTGTGCTGTGTATACAATGCATAAGGAGCCATTAGGCAGGGAATAATTTTTTTTGGCGCTGGGGAGAACAATGTCGTTGCTACTTGACTGTATTGCATTAAAACGACGACAAGACAGCTCCACTACATAGGTTCAGTATGGGTTTGCTCACGTCCATCCACCAGCTAGTTTTCGGATAATATAATGTCACATTAAAACTCGCAAACTGCGAGCTCCTCTCGTTACACCAGACTAATAAAGCCTTAATCTCCGACATTCCTTCCCCTTACAGTGCTATTCTAGGTACTTTTTCTTTCGTTTGCTAATCTCTTAATATGATCTTGTCTCCTACTTGTATAAAGCTTATCACCATGTATGAACTAAAGGCTTACTTGAGCTTGTAATTCATGTAAAAATCACGTAAAAAATGATACATATGTGCATTATTGAAGACTGGAGAGAAATACTAGGTCATACTGTCATTTCTTGGGTATATGAGCTTTTCTTACAGAGGTTTGTTCATTTTCTGTGTATTATGCATTTTCTTGCTTAAAACGGGATATCTGCAGTTTCTTTCATGAAATAAACAAAAATATTATTATTTTGTATTAAAAAAACGATGGTAAGCTTGAGTAGTTGCATTCTTTGCCTTTGCTTTCCATATGCATGCATAAAAATCTCCCATTTTCTTATCATTTCCTCAGTTTACATATCGACAACTTAATTGCCGAAGTCACCAATCCCGATGCCGAAATCAGGCTGGTCGTCATCGGAGGATCAAATGACATTCTGAGAAGGTGATGATGTAATGCTGCAAGCTTCTGCTTTTCTTGAAGAGCATGCTTCCAAAATGCTCATATACACATACTGTACTTTTTTCGCTTCGCCTGTTGCATTTTCTTTCACGATGTGATTCGTTCCTTGATTTTTTACTGGAGTTTGTGATACATGTAGTCCTACCTAATTCTCGATTATCTCTACTCTCAAGCTACGATATGAAATGAACTAATAGCTAATATAGCTCAAACATATATACATTTATGACGCCTAATATTAAAAAATCGTACCTAAACGAAGAAGAAGCCCACCACTGGACTTCATAGTGCTTACTTACATGTACGAAAAAATAAAGACAGTTGGGAAAGCATGAGGAATGCAAAATATGCAGAGCTATGAAATAGCTTTAGCTTGGAAAATTTCATGGCACTATATATAGATCATACAACAATAAGAATGAGTGTGAACAAAACTTAAATACATACATACATAAATGCACATATACACTTGTTGACTCATCTTAAGACATAGCTATATAGAACTAACAGACAGACGTGAGGACGGCGCTACGCACACTACAAAATGTTTATGTAAACAAATATGACATATAAGATTCCACTGCTAAAAGACAAAACCAAGAGTCGTTTTATAGTTATATAGTCCAGTTCCTAATAAGAAGCAAATGAATTTTGTTTGCCATATAACATGCTTGTATGGATGAAAATATATGCCTTCAAAAGAGAAAAACCTTGGTAAGGAACTCAAACGTATGCATTTCCATGCTGCTGTATTGAAACATTTTCAAGTTGCGCAATTCACTTTAATTTCCACCTCGCTTGTGTACATGATTTTAGTGTATGTATATTTAGCTACTTTCTAACAACGCAACAATATTCATTTTTTAACACACAATGAATCCAGATTTTTCGTAAAATGAATTAAATTAAATTGATAAAATAATACACCCAAGTACACTTATGTGTCTACAAGAGATTACTACGCAAAATTAAAAGTATGCACCTATATAAAATTATTAAATCGGATATTCAAGTACGGAACCTTATATGCATATAATATTGATTTAGATATATATTATGTACGTAATTTTGTCAAGAGTGGCAAGTAACCCACATCGTTTCTGAAAACCCTTTGGCATAAAAAATATAGGATTGAATATAAAATGATTTTCATTGCTAATTCCGTTAACAGAATTGAAGCAGGGCTTTTTATTACTATATTGTCAACCTCAGCAAAACGGTCTTTATGTAAAATGTCTTTCTAACCACACAACCATGACAGAAAACAAAATCCATGTACTATTTAAATGTTATCTTTATGTACTTTGTGATATATATCGACATTGATTATAAAAATACCAATACAGATTTGAGTCTCTTATCCCCATTAACAGGACAATTTTAAGTGTTACTGAAAAGTGAAAATCTTTGAATAATTTACAACACGGAGCATAAAAACTATTTCTGAAATTTGGTTGACATTAACTCTCTATATCTACATGGGCTTAAATTACAATAAAAGCAGTGTTGCAAAATGGACTTAAAAAATTTTCCATTACAAATTTGTTAGGTTCACAGTTTTATACATAGTTCATATTTGTCTATCGTAATATCATCACTTTCGAATAGCTTAAGTTACTTGTAAAATGTTTCCAGACACAAATTTAGTTATCAATCAGGAAAATATAAATTGACTTGGAACTAGAATAAAACCTACAATGTTATTATAATCCGATACTAAATTATGTTATGCGTGACATCGGGATTTAAAAGAGATATCTTTCAACATATCTTCCAAGTTAAAGAAAAGGGAATTTGCTACAAAAAATTCTATCATATAAAATATAGTCTTATTTTCTAATGCAGTTTCATAATCATACAGTGAAAAACTTTAGGCTTCACCTTCAATATCTCCGTTCAGATTACCTTCATCAATAACGATTTGTTTGAGCAGGATATCTAGTTCATCCTGGATCTCTTCTAATTGGTTGTTGCCCAACTGGTTGAAGTGCAGCTGAAATAGACAGTAATCAAATTGTCACCATACAGTTTTGAATTATGTGTATTGAATATGTAGCATATATATAATTGAAGTATGCTTACAAAAACACCACACCCGACTCCAATAATGATTAGCAAAAGAAGGATAAACAGTACAGTGCGCATCCTTGACCGAGGAGCTGCTTGTGCATCATTCCGATTTTTATTTGATAAACCGGAGTCTGTCTCTGAAGTGAAATCCCTGAAAGTTCGATTCTCCTCGTAGCTCTCAACCACTCTTTTGCGAACAACGTAGGGGGATGAACGAGACCTACAAAAATGTTAATATTTTTAACATATTTATATATTGTATAATATTCCATTGTACATGATTGTACAATGGAATCGCTGAAACTTTTTAAAGAAGTTATAATGTACTTTCAGACATGTAATCAGATTTCCCTTAAACCAAATGTACATCTTATGAGATTTACTTTTTGGATTTGTTTGTTACATTCGTTTCATTACCGAATAGCATTTTAATACTTCGTCGCACAAATGAAAATGATCATCGGTGTAGACAACAGTTACGAGTTTCAGTTATAGCTACATTGACTGCATACGCAAATTACAAGTTACAGTTATTTGCCTTCGATGAAAAAATAGTTACAAGTTACATTTAATTTACGTAACTTAACTGTAAGAGTAACTATAACTGAAACAAAAAATTTACAATACCCTGTCTATATGATATGATAACTATGAAAATTATTTAAAAGTTTAGCTTACGTTCCAGGACTTGCTAATCGGTTCATAAGTTGATCATCATCCTGAGTACGAAGTTTGTAGTCTGCATCAACAGAACTAAAGATGTTTTCGCGAACTGCTCTTGCTGCTAAGGGAGTGGGAAAAGAACACACAACAAAGTTAGGCTTTATATACTTAAACTTCATCACTTGCCAACGTGCAACCCTTCTATAATTTCAATATAATAGACTTACTTCGGCGGCTCTCGGTTTCCAATTTGGATGATGCTTGAGCACTCACGGGTGTTGGAGGATTCACGATAGGTTTCACGGGAGACCGAGGTATTCGAGCAGGAGTTGCTCTTTTGGAACTGGCACGGCTTGAGCGACTAGCTCTAGATGCAGTTTCGACGTGCTCCTCGCTTTTTTAACAAAAATGATACTTCGTTAGTAACTGACTTTGTGAAAACCACTGGGCATATTAAATTAAACTACGATAATAACTTTTAAGTTACTTACTCATCACTGTCTGAGAAACCATTCTCCGATTTTCCATTTGTTGTGACACCGTTGGTTCCATTAACGGATACACCACCAGCCTCCCATATGATATCAGGATTTTCGGAAAGATAAACTTCAATGTTACGCATTGTTAGGTCTGGTGTTTCTTTCAAGGTATCCAACAACATCTTGCGATAGAAATCACGGGTACTGTCTAATATTGAAATACAAAGTAAAATACAATGAAAAATAGAGAAACTTCTTTCTTTTCGATAGTCAAAAGCGCTTGTACTAAAATATGCATTACTTACCAACAATTGGCCCTGGAGTTTTTTCACAAGCTGTCAGAGCGTCAAAGAGATTCTTATCAGACATTCTGTTTACCCACTCAGCAAAGTCAGTTCCACCCGCCTGCTAGAAAGAAAGAAAAGAATTTCATCATTAAACATTGCTTCTGCCAAGCCAACTGCATACTACCGGTTTGCAAGCCCTCAGCCCTCCACATATTGATTTAAGTAAACAGCCCCTATATTGTCTAGTTAACATGATTTATTTTGTATCAAATTGAGTAAAGCATGACAGAAGACATAAGATAACCACTATTAATTATAATATTAGAAATAAACTAGATAAATCGCAAAGAAACCGATACCAATAATATTTCTGAATATATTCAAACATATAGTTAATCACCTTGCTGGTCTCAACTCGAGAACTTTTAGGCATAGAAGGTGCTCTTGGCTGCACCACCTCTGATGGCTGCTCAGTATCATCATCTGAAGAGAATTCAGTGTTATTTTGTTGAGGAAGTACCTGCTCCTCGTACAGCCTTTGATATTCCTCCTAAAAATTAAGAAAGTATATTTAGCATTAGCAAAGACAAATTAAATTTTTGAGTTTCTGTATTCAGTTGTTTGCTATATTAACGACAAATATAAGTTGACAAGTACTTGTATCCTTTAGCGACGGTGATGTAATGTCATGCAATAATTCTTAACTACATTTTTATAGAGGTACCATCTATTCAACAGTTCGGATAAGGATTGACATTTTACCTTTTTAGCTGACGACGAGGGCAACGCAACTCCGTATGAAATTAGCTGGTTTTTAAACCAATCTTTTGTCTTGTTGGTTGAACTGGCCATTTCAAAGTTGTTACAAATGAGTTAACTCGAACACAATATTTAGGCACGATGTCAAATGTGACTGATAGTCACAGAATGACGAACAACGGTTAATTTAGCTAACTTGACAAGTGATACCACCAGAATCTGTCTTGCACGTATGCTACAATAAATAATTGTGCACTCTGCTCGTGAAACTTAAGCATAAGAATTTGCTATAAATACAACGTAGTCGTAGGTGGTAAAAAACGTTAGATGAAAACGTTCAATCTTCTGATTAATGATGAGATGATACGAAAAGAATGTCTATCTAAATTGAAACTGATGGTGTTTTGAGTTAACGGTTTTATTGATGGTGTCACAATTGTAAAATAATTATTAAACTTTTTGTCTTTAAATATGTTGAGTAAAATCACAGGTATTTTCACATTAAATTAAAGGATAACTGTCTTTTTTTGATGAAGAAACCGAGTGGGAATTATTATTTGTTGTTCATGTAACATGTAGAGCTCATGTAACATTGGTGGCTTTGAGACGATTTCCTGAGATACTGTTAAAGACGGTAATGCAAAAATGTTGTTCACGTAGTATACGTTGCAGTATATGATGTTATTTATACCTTTCTATAATGCTATATCTTGAAATTCTTGATATGGGTCATTCTATAGGCTGTATGGGATAACGCCGCTTGTGATAACACACGTATGGTATTTCTTCTTATAGCCTGCACCATGCATTTCATCTACCCACCACCGGTCTAAGCTGCTTTAACACTCTTATAAAAAAGTTGATGCTAGCAATGCAATATAACAACCTGAAGCGAAAATGCCTGTTATGCCAGTTCAAGTTTATAAGTATATGACATGAGTCTTCACGCGGTTGCCACTTTTCCTAGTTGGGGACGAAAGATTCCCTTTCATCCGGACTGTGTCGGTTGCCGGTCGTATTGTATTTGGCATCAACGACGTTATCTGGCTTGGGTGCATGATCCAGTGTGGATATTTTGCCTCACACACATGCCATCGTGGCATACCACCAGCAACAGAGCCAAGTAATATTATATGCATGCAGGGAAATCACAGCAACCTTCCTTGTTCTTGAGCCAAGTATTATATACGACCAATAGGATTGCACTTAAAAAATGCCGTAGAGTGGATGCCTCTATAAAAGAAAACTTGTCATGAACCATCAGATCAAAAGAAGCGTATATATATCTGTGCGTTAAATCAAATCAACATAGAGGTTATAGTCCTTGGTTCATTTTATCAAGAAACTGGGCATTCCGACCACCGCAAAACAAGTTATATAGTAATACTTCCTTTATCAATAAATAGATGATATTATGAACTTAATGCTACTTTTCAATATACAATATAAATGACTGCATATATTTTATGCATTCTCGAATGCCTACCGATACCATTTAAAATTCTTGAAATAACACTGGTTTAATTGTTCAAGATGTCTCTTTTCCGACTTGTGAGATAGATTTACAATGATTTATATAATTTATAATAAATTGGGGTTATGGTAGACGAATGCAGTTAAGGTTGTTAGTGCAACGTTTATAATGCCCATACGAAAATTATTTCTTGTAGTCCTATCCGATTTGATTGGGGTCATGTACTGTGTGCATTCATTCAAGGATGTACTTTTGCGTCGTGAAATATTTGCGTTACTAACATATAAGAAGCGAGCCTTGTATCTTGTTCGTAAGTTTGTTGTGACAGATGGAATTAGTCAGCTTTCGGTTTTTGTCACAAACAATTAATATATTTACTATGTTGTATAGCGTTTCATGATGCAATCCTGGATTAAGGTAGAATACATTATTAATTTAAATAATAGTGACAAAACAAGACCGGAAGCTCAGATATTAATACGTTCACTTGAACCTTAAACTTATCGTTAGTCCAATAAGTCAGACTCTGACTTCTCTACTTTATCTTTTATGAATAAAAATATTTAATCTAAGAAACGGAATGATATTGCAATTTTTAAAAAATATTCTTAATTTCAGTCGTAATGGTATGCCGTGTACAGTGTACATACTCTGATCAGAAGATGTTTAGCGTAAACTAAATGATTCAATCTACTGGTCATTAAGCTTCATTTATTAGTCGTCCCAACAGCAGTGTTACAGAGAAAACCTGGAAGGAAACGGTTTGTTAACAAGCATTTTTATGTGAACCCATATATCTGTTTCAGTTGACAGTTTACGATGTAATAATATTATTTACGTTTCATTTGATAAATAAAGAAGAAGAGAATAGCACTGATTTATGTCTCCATCGGCAGTCTTGATTACCCAAAAAACTCAAACAAGTTTGTTAATAATGCCTAAACCGTAAACCCCATATAACGCACCTAACGCATAAAGAGTGAATCCATTAATATCCAATCCCTTTCCGACTACTATAGTGGGGAAATGTCATTCATTTTATAGTGGTAACTGTACAATCAACAATTAAAAGATATGCTTTCATAAAACTGTTACTTAAAATGTTAAATCTAGTGTATTTTGATAAATAGCCATGAAATATTTATGTATATTGCAAAGCTTGATCAATTACATTTTGCATGATACAATAACATACATCATATAGTAAGCAGGCATTGTTCCTTTATGATGCATCTTAAGCATTGTCTCTATCAAGTCCAAAGACGCCCCAGTCATCACCGGGAACCAGTTTAAGTAGGATTTTCCTACTGCGACTAACTACGTCTCCTGCTCTTATATATTTAACCAGTTCTTTGACAGTTAAGCACCTATTTCTGACCAATTTGAATGTGCTCACTGGCAAGAGAACTACTTAAATATGATATGCCTTTAATTTGAGGTTTTGAAATGACTTAAAAACATTAGAAAGAGGGAGTCTAACAAATGTAAACATAAAACACAGAAAGTCTAGTGCTCAAGCACATGCAAGGAAAGGGTAAGTTGGCAGTTTTGTCATTTCAACATTCAATCTTTTTTTTTCCTCAAAAATTTTTCAGTGACGATGAGTTACGATCATTTTTTGTGGTTTATGCTTTGTGCGATTGTTATTTGCTTGTGCGTCATCTATTTTACATTTCTTTTCCTCGTTATCGGTGCCTATTTCTTTGGACTCTTTCGGGATACTGTTTTTGGCCCACCTTACGATCGCGTTTATTATCCCGAACTTCAAAACGAATTTCCGGATGATGATGATCTTGAAGACTAC
>JAANSM010000500.1:0-27564 GCA_036850725.1 Orchesella villosa | reverse complement strand
CAGCTTGATAGACAACTAGCCAGATATTTTACTTATGACTCTCTTCCATACGAGTCAGTTTGAAGGGCGTGTTTCTACAAGCTTGGTCACAAAAACAAGCAGTCTTCTTCTTTCATTCTAATTCTAACAAAACTCTTTCTTCTCCATGAACTTTATTCTTATTTTGTGAGAGTGTGTATGTGTTGAACAAAGGATATTGTGTGCGACAACGTTCATAATTTTACTTGACAGATGTGAACCCTTTCTCTCCAGAAACATCATAAACATATAAGTAAAATCATAAGCGTTTGAATTATAGCTCGTGCTGAGGTTTTTAGATATAGTTTTCCAGCAGCTGTGTTTCTTAAACCAAACTTATGATGAGGACCAACTATCTTGTCCCTCAAAACAAAGACCAGGTGCGTGTTACTTATCGTTTTACTTCACTTTTACTTAAAAATCTAACTCATTTTTTTCCAAAATTCTGGAAACTCATGCTCATCAAATTAGGTCAACAATTGGGTATATATATGCAGCTGCGATTAACCACAACATGATACTTAAGGTTTCAGACAAAGAATATCCACACACGTAACTTTATACTTGCTTTAAAAGCATCTTCTTTTAATTGATCGATTGTGTGGATAAAGCGTTAGTTTTAAAAGCTTTTACACGCAATTGTTCGATTGATTTTAGAGCAAACGTTTTTATTAGTACGTTGTTTCTTTTGAGAAACACGATAACTAACTCGAGTAGGAAAAATATACCTTTTCATACCCACTTGAGTGAGTAACTATTCTATAGGGTTTTGTTCAACAAAATCACGTCATGTTCCCAAAATCGATGCTGATTTCGTGTGTTATTGTTAGGATTACTGACCACTACATACATATATATGGTTCTCTCCACTTTACTCCTAATGATAGGGAATCACGAGTAAAAAAAAGAAACGCTATTGTCTTGTCTTGTCTGAATATTTGAAAGCGTTCGTTTTATCATAACGTAATACTGATATGAAGCCCAATAATCACCACAAGATTATAGCGTACGGCTTCTGCTGAGAAAATGTTTTTACGTATCAAACTTTTTATTTGACGTATAAAAAATTCAAGCTCAGGGAAAATACAAAAAACTCTTACGGAACATATTCGTAAGTAACGTTGAGTAGAAAGTCAAGTCAGAGACGGAGAAACCTTACGTACATGTTCTTTCGTTTACTCAAGCGTGTAATTTGAAACCCCATGTTTATGTTACTTTGATTAAGGATTGATTTTTTATACTATAAAAGAACATGTCGCTCCCTCATAGATGCATTAAAAAACTTTGACATGATACTTAATCGATTAATGCCTTTTTACTTTGAGTTACTTTGCAAGAGTTTTAAAAGCATCACTTCCTTACCAAAAAAGAAACAGGAATCGGAAAAGAAAAACGAGCTAGCTTCAGCTTACAACACCACCACTATATCCAAAAGCTAGAGCAATTAATCGATCGATGATTCACATACGCATCATCATGATACGGTACATATACATAAGGTTTATATAGGCACATATATCCACGGTTAGAGTGAGATGCTTAAGGTTTAAACGCATTGATGATGACAAGAGAAGCAGACAGACAAAACGAGTTCTTTTGCTTGCTTGTAAGTTGGTAAAGCAGGTCTTATATTATGTTCATAATATAATACCTGAGCGTCCTCAGCTAAAGTTTTCTTTTTCATCCAATCCACCGCTTATGTGGATACGCGCGTATGCCAGAAAAAGAGGCTCTTGTGTCCATCTGCTCTCTCGGAGAAAAACATCTGCCCCTTAAAAACTAGACGCTCTCTTGTGTAGTCTAACACGAGCTAAGAACGAAACCAGTCAGTTTTTTTGTACACACGATTATTCTCCAGATGCATTCAATGCAATCATGTTTCCATCCCTTTTGCATTTTTATATATACGCCTCATATTCCTGCTTCTTTTTTCATCAAATGATGATGATGCGTACACGTAACGTAAAATGTATGAGTGTCAAACAAAAGAAAAGAACGCGACCCTTTGCATCGTAGTCCCGAATTTTCAAGATAAAGCTACGTAGAAATCAAAGCGTGCGGTTGAGTGTGCTAGGCACACGCTACACCACCGTGCACTGTACATTTTCTTTTGTCTTCTTTCGAAAAAGAGAAAGATCATGGTAGAGTCCCTTTTTCTGAACGCGAAAAGATGCAAAAGACCCTTCGGGGGTTTAAGTATAAAATATAAAGTACAGTGTAATATGTGGACATGTTCCCCGTGTAAAACTCGGGGTTGGATACTCTCTCTCTCTCTCTCTCCATCAAACCCGAAAAAGGAAGAAATATACGCAGCTGTGTATTTCTTTTGCACAAACGTAATAATCATCGTCCCAAAGACCCTCTTTTTTTCTCCTACTTGGCCTACATATTTATTCAACGAGAGAGAGAGGGGACCATTTTCCCGAGTCTTTGTGTTCAAAAAGGATTTGTTCTTTCAAACCCGATAAAAGAGAAACGAGAGAAAAAATTATATGGAGAAAATGCTTCGCCATCAACAACCTTTCAAAATATCGTCCCTTGAGGGGGAATCCCAACCTTCCTTCTATTACTTTTCGGGTACATTATATATATTTTCCCGTACAGTAATAAATATTTCTCGACCATGGCCTAGGAGAACAACCAAAAAGCTCCCATTTTTACTACATAGTATCTTAAATAAAAATCTAGCGTGAAATGAAAGTGAAATGGAAGATCAACTTTTAGCGTCTCTACTTTTTAGCCTTAATAAATGAATCACATTCTTGTAGCGCAGCTGTGTTTTAAACCTCCTCTATCCTCATTTTAAACACAAGTTCCTCCAGCTGAGTTTATAAACAAGCCAAATAATAAACCTCACACTTGATGACTTGATGTTGATACCAAGAAAGGAGTTTAGTATATACAGAAATATTTTGGTTCGAATGAATGAAATAGTTTCCTGCTTGCATGAGTCATATACGCAATAAGACAAACCAGCAAACCTTGAATCCTTGTTTCTTGGGTCACATTTCTTTCTTCAGGTGCACCCAAGCGTAAGTCCAATCCACGACACAGGACATCCCTTTCTCGTTCCAGTAAACTTAGCTATCACTTATGCATTAATAAATCGTACTGCAATTTCTTACATGCTCGTTTCAAGCTAGTGTAAATTTTGGGGTTGATGAATTAATAATTCGAGGAAGGAAGTCGGGGGATCCGCACCAAGATAGGCATGTAATACACCACTCATATATATGCAATACCTATAAACGTAACTAACTTTGTACATGTCATGCGACTGAGTTCCACTGAGCATGCAGGAGAGAGTGAGAGAGCTCAGGAGAAACGGAACTTGGCTTCCGGAATTTATAACCGTGGGTGTGTATATTTTTTGTCGTTCTCTCTATCATTTCGAGCTTGTATAAAAATATTCTCACGTTCCAAGTTCGAACCATACTGATGATGTGTATATATTTTTTATCGTATACGACTTGATGACTTGTTCTTGTACACGGAACTAGCGTTGTTGTTCATGCAACTTGTTGTGGTTTAGTTTTTAGTGTAGTAGACGTAGGGTTGTTAAAAAATTAATGTGTATGTGGCTGGTCTGAGCATTCGTAATATTCCATAAAGGCATGACATGAGTGTAGTTTAAAGCATAATAATAATAATATAGCACACAATATATATCTTCTCGTACCCGCATGTAAAAACCAAGGCCACTACTTGTGAATGTTGAGCATGATGATGAATCTTGAAGAAGCGTTAGTAAAACGATGGCAGAAAAGACAGAGGCATATAGATAGTTATTTGTCCAGTGTTTGTTCTTAATCTATGGTATGATATAAAGATTGCGTTTTCATAGTGGTTCTCATCTCCAGTCTCAACAAGCATTCAAGTTAAGGAGGATGTGGGACTTCCTTTTTAGACTCAATTTAAAAGTAAATCTTCTTAACTGCTTGAGAATCATGCTCTTTGTTTCAATGAATTTCGCCTTGATGTGCATTTAACATTTATTATATATGCTTTTGTCCGTTACTCACCAAAGTTTCTTACAAAAACACCTGGACTTTATCTTAATGCTTATTGTCTCCCCCTAAGCACTTCGTGTTATTTCGTTACTTCCTTCCGGGGTACAATAAACCCATATAATAGCTCTAGCTCGTGCCTTATGAGAAAACGGTCGAGTATATTTTTTTGTTTCCGGCAAGACCGTTTTTTCTTCTTTCCTATCATGTCTATCAGACAAAGACAAGTCAAGAAAAACTCATCACGAAACTTACTTGCTTTTAACGGTCAAATAAAAAGCCTGGTGCTTTATTACCCCGCTAAAGTTTACTCTTGTGATGAGTTAGCCTGATGATGAGTCAACGTCAACGTGTGTTTAAGCTTTACAACTTTGCTCGTAATTAAGTGGTATGTAAGACAAATAACAAGAGCAAAGGGGATAAAAATCGTTCCGACTCATTGAAACGAAATCGATAGTCTCGCAAAAGACTTTTAACTCAATGTTGCTAACCTCTATAAGTAGCAGCTGACTTTTAAAGGGAAAAGAATAGAAAAACTAATGATACAACTCACTCATGATAAAAATATACTCGCATCATATACAAGCATCTCAGGTTGGTCTCTGCATTTTGTGCACATAACATTTATACACACATCTCACCATCTGCGATATACTTATAACGTAAACGAGGCAAAGCTAAACTACGGTTGCTTGAACGATGGTGAATAAGAATCATGATACGATATGCTGGAGAAAACCCCTCGTTTTGAGAGAAGAAACGAACGCCTTAGCAGTGGCAGATGTTTGAGTCAGTCTCTTGCTAAGCTTCATACGCTGCATATATATATATTGTGTGGATGCGTACCTATATTTTATATTATCGGTATACACGCTATAACGTAATAATAATGTGTATTTCAGACGGGTTTTGTTGTGTTGAATGATGGGCGAGGAACCCCTTGAAGTCCCCACTACTGCGAGTACGAGCACAAATTCATCGCATATAGTTCACCGCACATTTGACTCTTGGGACGAGGGATCTCAGGTTGTTAGTGTATCTCGGTCATCAGGCGCGTACGCACACGAGCTCCCGAACCCTTCGGTGGTAAAACACAATAATACTCCACGACGGACTAGACACCGCGTTGACGCTGGTGAGCCCCGTGGATGTTTCACCAACGCTGGAGGATCGCTCCCAAACGCTAACGTGTTTAGACACAATTTAATTTACAAGCAAGGATTTCATCATCATCCTCACGGCTTTCCCCATCATCAATATTATCAAGGTGCGTTTAATCAACTCCCACCGCCGCCGCCACCTCCACAACAACAAGTAATTAATAGTGGACCAGGTGAACAAAAGTATTATTTTCAGCCGATGAAGATGCTCTCCGAGTTTATCTCATCGGCATCCGCAGTCGCCGCAGCTAACGCTACTCAGACAAACGTATCAAGAGACCAGGTGTTATTACGCGAAATGCTTTGCAAATCTGAGTCGCAAGGCAATCAAAGGATCAACAATAACATTCCAAAGTATTACGAGTCAAATAGCCAGAGTAGCAGCTCAAAACTCGACAACATGATCGGAACGTTGATGGACAAGCAGAGTGAGGAGAAGCAACCGGAAGTCAAGCCAGAGAATCATCATGATCATCATCAGGCTCAAGCTTCTGAGCACCATCACCGAGTTAGTGATCACGTTGAGGAGGACCAGCACGCAGTCGCTATCATGGACTCTAATAGTGCAACAGAAAATAATAACAACGAGAGTGAGCAAAATCCTGAGAATAAATCCGCTGACCTGTTGAATAACAACACTACCACGCAGCATGAGTAAAAACAAAAGGAAAAAGTATATGCCACAAAAAAGTGATCTTGTGCTCGAACACGAGGATGTCGTTGTTAATGGAGTCGAAGAGGATGAACTAGAGGATGGGTTCGAGAAGCGAGTTACTCGCAGTGCAACTAAAAAACACGAATCTGACGATTTCATACAAGGTAATGCATATGATTTATACATGTATATATAAATAGGTTGCTTTTGCTTGCGTTAGTTTTTTTTCATCCCGGGGCATTGTGAGACTAGAGCTAGTTAATTAGGTTGTAAACGAGATATTGCATAAGAAACATTACTAGAGCTTCATGTTTCGTTGTGTCGTAACATTAATTAACTGTGTAGCGCAAAGAAAATGAGCTCCCTTTTTTTGTGACAATAGAACTTGAAAAACAATAAGTAGAAGAAGCGCTAGGAAGTAATTAGCATGCTCTTTGTTCCCAACTTTTTCGCATCAAATACTCCGTTTTGGTTCTCATTTTCGGAATCTTTGAACTCTGCTCCGCTCTCTTTGTAACTCAAACTCTTTTCTTTAGTATCGTTTTTAGTAATGCTCGTTCGTATTTTCATTGCAAAGCACTCGTTCAAGTTTTTATGCTAATTTACGTTTTTTTCTTCTGTAACAATTGTGTATGTGCAGAGGACTCTCCGGATTTCGACGAAGATTTTGAGCAGAGTGGTGGAGAGCGAAATATCTTGAACACAAGAGTAAAACGTAAAGTAGAAGAGTGTTTCTCCGACATGGATGAAGACGAAGCAATGATGATGAGGAATGTAGGGTCGAGGAGTAGTGCAGCAACAAATAATGATGACGTAGAGTCAATGATCCAGGAATACGAGAATGAGGAGGATGAGCAGGAGGCTATGATCAACGATGACTTGGATCATCATGCAAGTACCAGCGCTAGAAGAACGCTCCCTGTTGTTAGGAGCCTTGCGCTCAAAGAAAGGAAGGAACTCAACACTGTTCATTCATCTGCACCTCTCACAAGGCAGCTCCTTACAGAACGTGAGTTATCAAGTTTATTTTTTCTTTTTTTTACTATCCTACTAATTACCTACCTAATCCTGTACTTACGCATATCATAGGTATCATAAAAATCTATTCAATTCTCATGCTTCACTAAATTATAGCTCTTTGTTTCGAGTAATCGAATTATAAATAGTGATCCGTCAACTGCAAAGTTCTGCGTACATTGAACTTTATGTAACACAGACTCATTTCTTAGAAATGTTTATTCGTTAGTAAACACATCCCGGAATATTTCACACAGAAAGATGTTACACAAGTTCACTCCTATGAATGAGTGTAAATATGTGAGCAACACACATATTGTAGAATAGATTTAATATATTTGGCATCACATTACTAAGTAAGTAGTTCATATATAGGATTACATTACAGATAATGAACCACAAGTTCATTTGAGAACAGGTTAACATGAAATTCTCAATGAACTTTTACGTCGTATATTGCTGTTATTTAATTAAATTCAGTGCTGAGTACTTTGTACACGACGTAGTAATTTTATTCGGTAGATATTTGAAAGCATAATTTTCTAGCATAGTTGAAAATATTTTTCTGAGCAACAGAGCAACTATATCATTTGTATTTACATATCTTGACAGCATTTACGATAGTGGAAACTTTTTATCATACTATGCCATTGTAAGTCAATTTTAAAACACGTTTCATTAAGTGTGCTGATACATTTTAAATTGCATATATACCCAAACTCAATACATGTACAAGTACAGAAGCTAAATGCAATGACAACTTTTTTCAACAAAAATTCATCGTTTTCTCCCTTCTAACTCATTCTTAACATTTCATTTATGAAGAAATTTTTATATAAGATTTGAGCATTTCAAACTGATTTGTTAATTTACCCTACAACAACCGATACACGCTAGTATGCACGCACCAATAAATCTGATATGCAGCAACAATTCATTAAAAACTCAAAGAAACATTTTGAACTGTAAACTCATACATATACAAGAGAAGTTACATGCAATGGTAACAATAATTATTTTATTTTTACCAAAAATACTTGATTTTAGCGTTATCTCTTTACTATGATGACATTTTATTCACGAAAACATGATACTCCTCTGCATGTTCTGTTAGTTAGGATGTTCAACATTGTGACAATTACCGTTTGATTTCGCATATTTTGTTTCATATTAGTGCACAAATACAACCCATTTCTTCAGATTCACAGAAATGTTTTTAGAAATAAACTAATAATGCACAAACTTGCATAATGGAAAAAAATCCAAATATTAACGCATAACTTTGGTTTCATACAGGCCCTACAACATCACAAGACAACAAGGGTTCAATCTTAAGACCAACGATTCCTCTGCGCCCCCAACTATCATCCCCCGTAGAAAACGGTTTAATCCCCCAACCAAGCTTTCTCCAACAATGGAAGGAGAACCTAAAAACAACGCTAATGTCACACATAAACGAGCTAGTAGACGCCCAGTTCAGTTTGCTATTCAGCGGTGGAATGCTAAATCCACCATTACTTCGAGAACAAGAGCGACGATCTCTACGCGAGCCAAATCGAAAAGAACCTTATCCTACCACCACGACCCCAGAGCTGCGTCGAGCAGAAGATTATCCAGAATGATAAACGGTCACCAGCGCTCGTAGAGCCCCGTTCTACTACACCTCGGGAATTAAAGCACTTGAACGGAGGAAGCATGCATGAAAAACTAGAGAAAATAGCAAGTCCTCCACTACACGAGGTGAAGAAACTTCCAGTAAGAAACGAGTCTATTTTCAACACACAAAACAGATTCCCATTCATGCAAAACAATGGGTAACGGATCAGGAGGAGTTTCTAACAACAATATTCCACCAAAACAACCACCACATTTCTCATCCGCATTGGTTGGATTGAGTAACCAGCATCTGCAGCAGCAGGCACTTGCTTCAGTCGCAGCTGGGATTGAAAACATGTTTGATAACGATGGCGCATTGAGTCTTGTCGTGAATAGGAACGCTGAGCAAGGCAACGTCACTCCAAGGAAGAAGCGTCATAAGGTAAAAAATCAAAACATTTTTCTACTTCTGCTTTTCAAAAACCGCATACACACTAGTGTTTAGCATATTCCACATAGCATCCATTTTCATAAACTCCCCAATCTTAATAGGTCACGGACACTCGTCTGACCCCCCGAGCGGTATCCCGTCTCCTTGGTCAAGTAGACAGCTACGACACTCGGGCAGAAGCTCTCTCCCCCCAAAACACGTCACCAATAAACGAAAGAGTAAATAACCACAGCACACCTCCACCTCACGTTCAGCAACAGCACCCAAACCCACCTCAACAGCCAAGAACGCCAACGACATCATCGCACGCTCCAGTGATTCCAGGTCTTCATGACCAGCCGCGCTTATTCAACCCATTCCAGAACAACCCGTTCTTCCACCCAGGAGCAATAGCAGCCGCAGCAGCTGCAGCAGGTCACCCAATGCATAGACTAGACAGTCCGCCAATGAACAACAGTCTCCTTCACCCAGCTCTTCAAAACCATTCAGAGTACGTGGAAAGGCTTCGAGAAATGAGTATGGAAAGGGAGAGTCGTGAACACGCTCGTGAGCCAAGAGAGCATCACGTGACGAGTTTACGAGAATACCCAAGTGTAAGGGGACTTCGAGATAGGGGATCAGTCATGATTTCTGGAAACGATATACTGGACATGATTAGCAACAGAGCAGGGTCCGCTGGAGGAAACTCTGATTCTGGAGGTGAAAGCAATTCTGCCGGGTTCGGTGAACTTGCCAACTCATCAGGAATGTACTGTAAGTGGAGTGAGTAGATTATGCATAAAAGCAAAAATACATGATGCATATAACGATTATTCGTGACGTGTACTCATTGCATATAATATAACTTGCTCACATAGGCCACAGCACGTCAACGCTGACACCGATGCATTTGAGAAAAGCGAAGTTGATGTTTTTCTGGACGCGCTACCCCTCATCCGCAGTGATTAAGATGTATTTTCCAGACATAAAGTTTAACAAGAATAACACAGCACAGCTTGTCAAGTGGTTCTCCAATTTTAGGTAAGCAAGTAAAAAAATGCTTGGTTCATAATAAGATAGCATATGATCGTGCAAGTACGCGTATTCTTGCACTAATTAGTAATTCAAGCATGTGATGTATACGAAGCAAACAGATTCTGAAGAGCAAGACTCTTTTTCCTCCTCTCTCTCTCTCTCTCTCTCCTTCCAGCATTACTCATTATCCAGTACATGTACACACTACTCGGTACTTGTTTCCCCCTATTAAAAAACTTTTGCATTAAGGCTGCTAAAGTATGTATGAGATGAGAGTAAAGAATATTATGTGTACGACATAAGACAAAAAAGTCTCCCCACATATGAGCATGATCAAAGAACCATAATTACGCTTATAAGGAAGATTTCTTGCTTGCATAACAAGATTCTCTCTACTCATCATTATTTTTTTATATACCGAGTAATTACAAACTCCACACTCATTCCTTTTTTACGAATGTGTGAGCAAATCCCTTTGCCTACTGTACTGGAAACTAATGTTGCTTCGTAATGAACATGCAGTGTCGTATATCACAACACTTGCTTTTTGTTTCCTTTTTTGCTAATTACACACGTGTCTCAATTACAGGGAGTTTTACTACATTCAAATGGAAAAGTATGCACGTCAAGCCCTTAGCGAAGGTGTCAAAAGCGCAGAGGACCTACACGTCACCAATGATAGCGAACTATACAGGGTGCTCAACCTTCACTACAATCGCAACAATCACATCGAGGTGAATAAATACACTACATTTTCCCTTAGCGAAGGTGTCAAAAGCGCAGAGGACCTACACGTCACCAATGATAGCGAACTATACAGGGTGCTCAACCTTCACTACAATCGCAACAATCACATCGAGGTGAATAAATACACAACATTTTTATAATCATAAATAACATGTTTTTCGAAAGAAATGTCTGTTTCTGTCTTGGGTTTTCCTACGGAGCAAAAACTTATATAATTTCATTATGTAATTCAGGTCCCAACAAACTTCCGTTTCGTGGTGGAGCAAACTCTCCGTGAGTTTTTCAAGTCAGTACAAGCCGGAAAGGACTCTGAGCAATCATGGAAGAAAGCTATCTACAAGGTAATACAAAACCTATTAAAAAGTATCCGAGTGGTACTATCCGGTATAAAAAATACTAATGACTTTTCCCCATCGCACCAGCAGATAATCGCGCGACTGGACGACCCAGTGCCCGAGTACTTCAAGTCTCCGAACTTCCTTGAACAGCTTGAATGATTGACAAAGAGCTTTCCCCCAATTCCTTTGCCCCCGCCACCACAACTTCCACCCCAGTGCGTACCAGCATCTCTTCCACCCCCGCTAGTACGTCCACCTCTGGTGCCACCATCATTGTACTATGCTCGGATGATGAGGTCGCCAAGCTCACCGTACCACTTTACCCCACCAGTATTCCAACACCGTAACTTACCCGGGGAAGGCTATTGCATACAACCACCAGTACTACCACCACCACCACCACATCATCATCATCATCATCAAGCTTGCGTTTCTCAAGATCATGCTTTCTTGCACGATATGGTACAGAGTACCCCAGCAAAGGACAACACACATTCCAACGACTGTGAGTAGCCAAGTATATCGTGTGAGAGTGAACACATTACCAAGATTGTGCCTTCTTTGTATATAGAAAACCCAAGGAAATATATCCTTGGAAAAACATCACATACAGGATTCTTAACACGTTCTTTTGCTAGTCTGCACATTACGTACACCAGTTTGTAAATACATATATATATAATATGATCGTGCACATCACAACTTTCCACTTTTGCTAGTCACTAAGTCAAATATGTTCTTGTACATAAGCAATACCGGGGGATTTTATTGTGGGTTCTAATAATTTATTTATTACACACACCATGTTATAATGCAAAACAAGTTACCAATTTTAAACTATATATAGGTTAAGCTAAATCATTACTGTAGCGTATTACTCGCTAATTTTTTTGTACAATACTAGCTAGATCGTGTTGAAAATAAACTCAATTCTTTGGACTTTACTTCATTCATTGTTTTATTATCATTATGTGCTTCATACACTCTCTCTCTTATGATATAGGAGTTCATTTTAAACTCATATAGTCCTCGCTACTGCTAAAAGGTAAGTCATATTCCACCGAAGCTGGAGAACCGGGATGCTTATGCATGCAAGTGGGTTCGTAAAAAGCTCAAAGCATCTCAGTTGCAGGAACAGGAACCGTCTTTTCAAGCTGCTTCTGAAGAAACTCGACTGCTCCTGCTGCTGACGTTGTTCAGCTGTGGGTTATACATACCATCAACTCGTACTTTCTCTCTACCTTCATGTTTCGTTTCTCTGCATCTCATTTTGAGCTGAACATTGGTTATACATACCATCAACTCGTACTTTCTCTCTACCTTCATGTTTCGTTTCTCTGCATCTCGTTTTGAGCTGAACATATAAAATATTTTGTACACCGGATGGATCGAGATCATTACCAATCGCTGCATAGGAAATTCAAATGCAATAAAAATTCTTCATACGAAACGAATTCCTTAGCTTGCATATTATTTCACATCGTTTAAGCTCGCAATACCATACATTCCACATACAGTTTTAGTTTAGTATCATACAATAATCTCTTTTCAACGAATTTCTGTAGGTGCATGTTTTAATATGAGCCGAATAAGGTATGACGATTTGCATTGCTTGCAATTTTTTATTGGAAACATCAGTACAGTAATATTCTCGAATACATATTTACTACCTACACTGCTACATCTACGTAAAGCGCATTGAGGACGCTGTAAAATGTACAAAAAGTTGACATTACCCAAAGATTAAGATTAAGGATCGTTCCTTAGAAAAATTGATGGTGAATACCAGGCTGTTTTATTGGTTCAGTTTCATATTTTTGCAAAATTTTAGCAGAACATTTTGGAGACGTGAATAATATGAAATTCATGATGCATTATTGTATCATGGCGAGAAAGTTGATACTTAATTAAATTAGGGTGTTATAATAATTAAACATGAGCAATGAACAATGATCTAGCGACCTGTATGCTCTTGTATAGAACGAATCTAAAGCAGCTACATAGTCTTTGAGAATGTTAATTAAAATATGTTGATCTTTGTTAATGTTCATCAAGTGCACTGTATTCGCTGAAACCCATGGATTTACAGCGCAGTCAACAAACTCACTGAGCGACTGAGTCGCACTCGCTCTCCACTCTTTAGATTTTAAAACTTAAAAATCATCCATGCAATTGCAAATGCCCTAAGTTTTCAGACTTATCTCAGATTCAGAGTCTGAATAGTCAATTAAAACCGCAAAATAATCGATCTATTTATTCGTCTACTAACAATTTCTGAAATTGTGCTGTACCCTGAATAAAACTCAGAATCTACTTGAGTTCGATTTTTATTTCCTCAAAGTTCTGTTTTTATTTACGGAAGTCAAACAATGTTAAATGTTATGATAACTGCGCCTCTTAGTCGGTTGGGAAAATGCATAAAAATGTTATACTTGTTACAAGTTGTAAGTTACAGCTCGATCTTATCATTTTCAACCTGATAATTAATTTAAAGCGTGTCTAGTCTACAGGCAGTAACCACTCTTCTTTTACCGTCTGTCCAATCAAGCGTTCCATGTATGCCATTGTATGCTCATGAAACAGACGTTTTGATCATTAAGACTTGAGAATTACTGACGATTCGGTTACCAACCTCCACGAGAAATACCGTTTGAGTCTTTTACTTTATAAATACATTGAACTAAACTAAATTTTTCACGTAACATTCGTTTGAGCAAATTAAAATATCGAATGAATAATACTCTATAGCATAAGGTATACCAATTTGTTTATAAGCGCATACAATTGACAATATCAACTGCATCACACCACAAGTCGTTTCAATTTTTACTTTCCCGTATATTGAACTTGAAGCTACATGAGGTAGTTATAAAAGCATCACATTCGCTTGTACATTTGTGTTATGTTATGCAACGTCAATGAATCCTGTGTGTCGGATTGGAAGGAAATATGCGGTGAATCCATGCTGAGTCTTCCAACTGCATAGGTTCTAGAACTTGACAGTGACTGGAAAAGGAAGTAAAAGTATTGTGAAACCGGAGCTTGTAAACCGGTAACACACAAAACAAACGAAAATGTAATGACTTTTTTCTTCTTGAGAAATAGAATCATTTACAAAAATTCTAACCAAATTGTAATTATGGATCCAAATGGGCTTATGGATCCATTTAGCACGAACACTTATGTATGTGTTTAAGCGTATGTATATAGTCCCTGACTTGGTTGGTGAGTTAAACACTATAACATTATGCTAATAACCAGGGCATTCCGATAGGAAACAGGGGAAAATGAAAGAAAGTGAAAACTGATGATGAAGGAAACACAAAGCAAAATGAAACAAGCTAGAGGAACTTATATAAGCTCCATTTTGTTAATCAAGAAACCCGATTTCATAAGTCCGATTTGCTTTGAGATGTCTTGTTCAGCAGAACACAATGGAAACATATAAAGCTCTAGTAGTATTCATAAAAGAAATAATAATTATTTCTTCCGCTAAAACCTACAATGCACAATAAAATGTTCCTCGTTGCAAAAAGGATCGGGGCTCTTCAAAACCAAACTACTATATAGCACCGCTACTAACTACAGCCAACTGAATTTAATGTTTTATAATATATCTCATATGCTTTCACGTTTCTTCATTTTCGTAAGCACGAGTTGGTTAAACTGCATTTTGTTGAGTTCATCTTACAATTTAAACTACATAGGAATGAACACAAAGTAGCCAGATTGTGAACAAACCAAAGTGTTAATATTTAATAGCAAGAAAATGTGAATTTGAAAAGCAGCAATGTTATTACGTGTATTAAAGCAACGTCGTATGGCATCAAAATGATGATGATGTTGATGATGAGTCGTAAATATAATCTTGAGCACGGTGTGTGCTAATCAAGCTGCTATTTAAGAACAAGCAAGTAGGAGGAAAACTCAATATATATAAAGGTTGTTAGAAATGAAGAATTATGCAGTGAAATAACCCCTTTTCTGTGTGTTCCATAATCAAGAAACCTCAGCTTGGGGGTATGTGATGTGTCGTAGTGCCAGATCAAACATCTTTTGGTGTGGTCAGAAAGCGCAGAGAGAGAGAGTGAACGGCAGAGAGACACGGAAAATGAAAGCGAATTAGAGTTTGGACAATTTCATTCTCCTTTTACTTTATACTCCGACTCGGGTACAACTCCCTCAAGCCAAAAACACTACGTTCTAGTTCATGTTCACTTACGTTTCATGAATCCCATTTCATTTGCATACACTCAAACACACGAATAATATTTCCATGATGCGCTGCTACTCTTACCAACGCGTAATTGACGTAATGGATTGATCTTATATGCACAGTTCCTCAAGACAAGCTTTAGCTTCCCAGTTTGTCTCATCATTGCTCTTCAGCCCCGTAATTTGATACGTAAAAAAGGTTAAGTTTTATGAAACCCACTTGAGCTGGATCGTTATGTAGTTTGTATTTCCTGGAGGCGGTTCCCCATTATTAGCGAAAAATCCTCTGTCTCTCTCTCTTCTTGTTTCTAAAATCTCAACAAAACCTACGCACGCAAATTAACAAGCACATAAGAAATCCTGTGCGATGCTCTCTTTTTCCTCCTCTCGTTCTCCGTTCATTAATTAATTCTTAACATCAAAGACAAAATCCGGAGAAAATAACGAGCTTCTTTTTTCGCCAACAAGAAAACTTTTACAAACAAGAAAACCTCTCGTTTCGGAATCACTAAAATATGCAAAATACATTCGACTCCGTTTCACGTCTCGAGGGGATTCACTCTAGCACACACACGTTCGTTCCGTTTCTTCTTAGAAATGTGGAAAGTACTTCCTATTCTGCCTAATGAAAAGGTGCGCTTTTAATTGGTGTCTTTTTCACTTTTTTGTCTTTTCCGTGCACTCATTAGCGGGATCCCATCTTATATCTCAACAACTCGTTTAATGAGGTTAAAAACGACGTAATAATAACAAACTTGAGACAGAGAAAAAGGGGGAGATTCAGGAACGTACGCAATGAACAGAAAAATCTTTCAGCAGCTCCTTTGAGAAAAAGGATTTCAACATTTAAGCTCTTATTTCCTTTTCTCCCTTTCATCAGCAATCTCCTGCGAGTCGTTCGCTTGCTCCACCTCGTAACCACCCGATGAAATAAAAAAATATAAGAAAAATCTTCTTTCATCTGGGGTGGTTGTGTGGATACAATATAGATACGGTTTCATACGTACATGAAATACACACGGCACAAAGTGGCGTGTGCTTCCCCTTCTTTCCTATCTCTATAATCATGACGAGCATCTGGGGAGCATATCGCCACTGCCGGATTTTTTGTTACTTTTTGAAAGGATAAAAAAAGTGTGTAGTTTTTATTTTCCAGCTCGGTTCATGGNTTTTTGAAAGGATAAAAAAAGTGTGTAGTTTTTATTTTCCAACTCGGTTCATGGATGACGCTACTACGATAAATATGGTATAAGAGAAATCGGATGGTTGTTGCTTTCCCCCTTTCTCTAACAAGAATGAAAGGCAAATGAAACTTGGGCGTGTATGCAAATGAAGGTAAATTGTACAAAGGAGAGCGAAAGATGAAGAAGAAAGGCCTTTGAAACATTATTTTCTTGTCCAGCGGTTGTGGATCGTAATGAAAATGCATATTCATGTGCTAAGATTGGTGTTGGTATTCCAGATATAACACACACTCGGTCAATTTGACCTACAGGATACATACAGAAAAGCATAGCTTCCACCACTCATGTCAATACCACACACTCGTATTGTGCAATTCGGTATGATCTTTCGCAAGCAAACATAATGGTTTGGTCAGTATTGAAGAGAAAGCAGTTTTTGATTCATCTGAGGAGGTTTCTCTAGGGCTAGGCTCTCGCGGTTTCGTCTTTTGTTTCTGCTGCCCAGTGAAAGAACACCCGCGAGTGCTTTCAAGCCTTCTGCTCACTAAATTTACATACCAAAAAATTCTCACTTCCAAATTCATGCTGGTGTTAAATTATTAAAAGGAATGGGTAGGCAAGAGCAGAGAACGAAAGCAAAGCAACAAAAACCATATATGCCGAGCTGTAGCTCTTGACCGCTGTGTATATCTCATATATGTATCGTATATCTTAGTTGCTTCTTAGACTCTTCCAAACGGACCTTACGTGTATTTCCTTTTTCCCCGTCCGTTAATTAGTCAAGTAAAAGCGGTTGATTGATACTCTTTGGGAGGAAGGGAACCGATGCTTGAAACGCATTTGCATACGTTTGAGTTTGCTTAGCGTTTGGTCACTCTTACGCCTGAAAATCCAGTAGAACTCATCAATCAAAAGTACTTTTCTTTCATCATCCCAACTCATCATCAAAAGCGTTTTAGTTTTAGAGCACTGATGCGAATTTGATTCTGTGAAAGCGGATTCCCGGTCAGACACAGATCCAGTTTACCAAACGAAGACGAATGTATACAGAACTTATATAAGTATCTATGTAATTCGTTCGAGTTCTCTCCACGTGTGAAGTTTTTTCTATATCCAGAATATGTCAACAGAAGAGAGGAGGATTGAAAAGAGAAAGGAACAAAACTTTTCATCCAACTTACTACAACACTCACTTGAGATTCTAGGAACGAGAGTGGGGGCTTTTGAAAAAGCGATTGCCACCCCACCCCACCCAAACCCACCGTTAAACAAAAGAAACACACACGATCGTTCTTACACATCATCATCATGATGAAACTCATACATTTTCTCCCCTTTTCTACTTCTCTCTCTCTCTCTCAACCTCACATCACATATGCGAAAATCCTTATCATCAATCTTAAGTACGTGGCCTTTTCAAGCAACTGCTTTTGTCTATCTCGTTTACCAACTCCCGCAGGGATGATGAAACCCAGTCAACGTAAAATGTGATCAAACTAAGAAAAGGAAATTAAAACAAGCACATCACATACGAGAAAACTACCCATTTCATAACACCAAAATCGAGTACACACACATGAAAGATGAACATTATTCGGAGTACTAGAAATATTATGCACGAACTCGCATGTCTGTCTGTCTAGCCTTTAATATGCTCTACCTTGTCATGCTTCACGCTATTTTTCCTCACAACAAATCGAACGCATCAGTTCCATTAGAACAGCATATGACTAAGATTTTTTTAAATTACTTAAAGATACGGCTATTTAGGTATACTAACGTTTATAAATTTTAAAAAGATGTACAAAGTTTGAAATATTGATACAGAGGTTTGGGAGACCGGATAAAACCAGGAGAGTCTGGTACGGCTGCATAAGCCATCCGTTTTTTGAGGATAAGTGCTGAGTCTTGTATCGCGTATGTGTAATTAACTTCATGTGTGTACTCACGGGATAGTATGTAAATTCTCGGAAGACGGGGAAAGAAAAGTTGGAAGAGTAAATCCAACAGAGTAACAGGAATTCATAGTAAGTTGACGGAGTGTAATCGCGTATAAAGTTTTTGGTGTACGAATTCATGATTGTTTTGGGTTGAAGAAGACAAATAACGGAGAATTCCAGAGAAAAGAGAATTTCCATGTACTTTTGTTCTTTCCAACTTTTCAGTATCCTCAATCCCGAGCAGCCTTGTCATCATGTGAAATGTGAAACGTCAATGAAAGCAGCATGTTCACTTCAGTTCCCTTTTTTCCAATTGAGAAACCCCTTTTCCATGATGTTTCAATAACTCTGCAGGGTTTCAGCCCAGCCTTTGCATTCACCAAGGAAAATGCCTTGGCGTTCCCGTACAAAAACTCGAGTTTATATGTACATTATGCCATGATATAAAAGAAAGCACTAAACTTCTTAAAAAACAACCTCCCACGCAAAAGAAATGATAAAATGAGCTAAAATATTCCTCCCACTCGGGAACTCCTGCGCTTGAAAAAACGGTTAAGACACCCGCCTTCCAAGAAACAAGGAAAAGAAAGTTGAAAGAAAGTAGGCGTGCTAGAAACACGCACTTTTGTGAATGTATTTTTGAGCAAAGCAACATGCATTTTCTCCCCTCCTTTTTTCTTGGGCTGAACACGATGATGATAAATATTCTGTTATGCAATTCTCCCCTAAAAATCCATCCACATAGACATAGGGATGCATAGGCTATAAAAAGTGTATCTGGCGTGAGTTTTCTCTCTCTTTTTCACTCTTTTTCCAGACCCTATGAACGCAGTTTTTCTTCAGCTCTCATCGAGCGAGCATCATCATCATATCGCAGCTGGAAAAAAATCTCTGCTCTTTTTTTTCATCGAACTGAAAAGAGAAAAAAGTGAGAATTTTTTTCAACCAAAAAACCAGTTTTTATGTGTGTTCTCTACTCTCATGTTCATTCTCTCGTGGTCAGTCTTCCGTGAAACCTTATGTGAAGTGAATATTTGTGAGCGAGCTTCTGTTCTCGGTTGGCATTGGCGGACAATCTTGTTCCACAAACTGGTCAGACTGACCAATGGAATGGGTATGGAGTAGAGCGCCGGACACTCGTGTGAAATCATATATATATATATATATCGCCACACATGTGAGGGAGCGGGGGACGTTATGAGATTGCAGCATCCCTACCCCACCGTAAGCAAAAAAGACATTATGAGTTTGCAAAAAATATAACGCTCGATAGAGAAGATGAAGGGGAAGTAGCAACTTATATAGCAGTTGTGTCCAGTCCATCGTTATCGATCGTATTTTAAAAGTGAAACGGTTTAAAAATCATGTGGATCGAAACACACGAAGGCTCACACATACATAGGAAGAAGATGGACATCAGCATGATGGGGTTTAAAGACGAGGGGAACGCGGTGCATCATGATGAGTATGAGCACACGTAAGTCCACATAAAGTTATGTACATATGCAAATGGAGGAAGCTGGATTGTCCAGAGGGTTCTGGTAAAGTAGAGATGAGAAGAAAACAAACGGGAGCTTGATTACGTGGGTTGGTTCGTTTGCTTGCGTTTTCTCCCGTAGGGAATAAACTCTCTGGTTCTCTGGTTGTTTCTCTCCTTTTGCTTTAGACGTTTTTGGATTAAGCAGAAGAACAAGCTTTGTGGTTTTGAGTAGTAAGAGCGAAAGCAAGAACCACCACATTAAAGTGACGTTACCCAAAGGCAATAGGAGAAAATGTATTATATATTGTTCCTATTATGTTTATTCTTACTGATTATCTTATTTCCATACGTTTTATGATTATTATTGCATATGTTTTTGGCATGTTTTATTACATACTTTTTAGCCGACATAAAACAAAACGACTTGGTACGAACAGTCAGGCTCTCTTGAGATTCCCGTTTGTTTTGTTCTCGGATGATGGGATGTTGTGAGGCACAATAGAACTACACATTAAGTTTCTTGCGATAAGGAGCAGCAGGAGAAACTAACCTGGAGATGGAAACACACAGTCAACAATCTCGTTTTCTCTTCTCCAGATTTTCAATCAGGTTGTATGAGCCAAAATCTCATCTCGCGGTTTTGGGTTTCAACGCGCATTTAGAGAAGGCAGCACGGCTGGTTGAGTCGTTTTAACCAGAACGTGTGATGAAAATATCGTCTTTAAAGGAAATATCGTTGAAGGAATTTCCTTAATAAATCAGTCACACGAACGAGTAATTTCGGCTGAGAAACACTGGCACGTTGAAAGGTGATACGATATAAAAGCAAGCAAACCCTAAGACTCTTATTAAGCTACTCCTTCCTCTATTCATTCCTATGGAAAGGCAAAAGGAATGGAAATTAGAAGAGAGAAAATTCCTTTTGCTCGTCCATGATTATTATTATCATGTTGCGCTCCCGTCAATATCAATAAAATGATTCGTTATGAATCACTCAGACAAGAGAAACTCATGAAGAGGCTTTTTGAAGTATCCTACTCTTGTGTCTCTGTGATGCGTTTCATTTCTTGTGTAGCTTTGCTATTTCTCAAGATTATATATAACCAAGCTTTTCTCTCTTGTCGATACGAACACAAGTAAGGATTACGCCTAATGATTTATATTCTTTGGCTAGGGATTCTCAACAGAAAGGGGTTTACTAAATGCCTTGTCATACATTAATCAACATCACTACTACTCTCTCGTTCTAGCTCTGGCTTCTAGAAACTCTACACGTTCAAAAGAGATTACGCTTGATGGTTTTAACTCGTTTCTTCCTGCCTCTCTACTACACTACTACTTTTGTCCACGTCCATCCAAATATATATCAAGTTAACTCATCCATTTCCTTAAAGACAAATTCCTACAACAACGTTTGTTCTTCAACATTGCGGTCGCTCAGGGGTTATCGCATCACACTACCGTAACACACATTTGTCTAATTTCCCATGACAAATTGATACACACTAAACCCTACCTTGCTAATTCCACATGCGGTTACATCCCGTTACAAACTGTCATTTTTCTTTTTCTTACCCAACAATATGTACGTGTGAGCTACACACACGCTTTCTCAGTGAAAGGTGTATCAAGAAAGCTACCCAACTCATCGGTTTTACGAACAACTTCTGCATATTAATCGCCCCAACATTCATTATGCAAAGAATCACTTAGCTCTTCACCCACCGAATGACAAGAAGGCTTTCTGTCTTGGAACTAATCTTCTCCCTTTGTGCCTCTGTAAACTCAATTATAAGTTCTGCTGACTATGTTACACGTGCTCAGCACATATTACCTAATACTATTTAGTTATGCAAAGAGGAATTTCAACTCCAACAACATTCTGTTTTACCCAACATTTTTGTAGAAATATCAAAACTTGACAAGCATGAGTTTTCATACGGCATAATGTATGTTCATGGAATATGCATGACCAAAATCAAACGCAGTCATATAAGTTAAAATGCAAAGATATTGCGTTGGATTTAATATCGTTCGGCTGGTCAATAAACTTGAAACGGATTGCGAAAGCACGTATATATTGAGTCCACACATAGATGATAGGATTTATGTAAGAAGCGGTAGTAAAAGGTTGAAAACCGAACAGAATATAAGTTCACCCTCCGGTTGTTTTATGAGGTTTTGCGATGGATGGTGGTGGCATGAGTTTCTTCCAGCTCAAGGCTTCACAACATCGTGTGGGTTACTTAATTTTGTACGTCAAGATAAAACGGTCTATTTTAGCGATTTATCATTCAAAAGCTACCCCACCAGATCAATACTACTGGACAAATGTAAATAAATTCTTGTTCTTAATGCATCAGCTAGACAAAGTGTCGTGTTCCCATCATCCTCCTTTGAACATACATGCACACGACAAAGTAACATATTTTACTTCAAGTCCTTACACCTTACAAAGATTACTCTTCCTTTGATATACGATACTCTTCCCTAGCTACTCGCTACTTCCATGAGTTCCATGTTTATGCTCATTCTCGTCGCACACTGTCTCAAAAAACTGAATCCTGAATTTAGCTTTGTATCTCATGGAGTCTCTTATATGACCTGCTAGAAATGTACTGGAGCTCTAAAACGTTTAGGTATAGTTATAGAGCCAGATTTTTTTCTTCATTTACTCACACATAAGAATTTAGCTTGCTCTAGAAGTGATTTGTATGAGGAAAGTTTATTACATGCATCCGTCTAGGTAATATGACACCATGCACTATGCACGTACTCCTGAATATATGCATAGTGGCTGAAGCGAAATTTTAATTTTTGGAAAAGCTGGAAAGTAGCACTTTAGTTTAAACGAAGATAATGACCCCATGAAATAGCAAGACGTGCAATTAAATGGAAGAATCTTATTTAGGACGAGACTCTCCACCTGAGGTGGTGGCCTTTTCTTTTACAATCGTATAGCTACTAACAAACAGGAACTTGTTGGAATGGCTTAAGAAATGAAGCTGACATCGATTGGACGGACTACGAGCTAAGCTGTGCTGAATGTAGATAAAGCTTATTCTTGTACATGTGTAAAAAACTAGAAATAAAAGAAAAAACACAAAGACAAGTCCAATGCTATAACGTAACAGCTCTAGGGATTTCGACAACCTCCAAAAGTTAAAAAGTCAATGCACCTTAAAACCACACCAATCATCAATTGCAGGAGACAAACAACAAGCGACAATGACCGAATAATATATTCACTATTGTGAAGGCAAGCATTATGAAAATTAAGCCCTAATCCCCCCCTAGTATGAAAAGTGTATAATAATGTAGATAAGACAAAAGGTCCTAAAAATATGGGAAAAAAAGTTAGTATTTAAACCGTTCCTTACCTTAAACTACATACGCCATCTAACCCTCCGATTTGCGTATCCTTTCCACTCTCATGTAAATAGTTCGGCTGGATGTGCATAGGCCGGCACTTCTTTGCATAAAGATGCTTCTCTCCTCTTTTTGCTGTTTTCCTTCTTTTTGCCTCCGCTTTTCCATCTCTTCATCTACAGAAAACGCAAACAAGTTGATGGTTGATGTGTGTATTCCTTTGCTATCTGATCATCATTTTGTTTCGTTTTTTTCACAAATGGCGTTTGTTTGACCAAATGGTGGAGGACGGATATTTGTGATAGGGATTGAAAATATAAGTTCATTTTCTTGATTTAAAAACACTTCTGTTTACTGACGTGAATTTACTACTACGGGAAATTGGTTTGAAAAGGTTGTATTTTCAGATTTTATCCAGTTTTATCAGTTTTTGGTTGTTGTTTATTGGTGATTAACGAATACAACTTATAAATTAACGTTGAACGTGCACATAAATATTTATGTTTGTTGTATGTTGTGTTGTTGTATGTGAGAGTTGGAGAAAATAGGTTATAGGTAAACAATAAAGTATTATTTTGTGTTTACTTGATGATTTTTAGAAGGAAGGATGGATTCTCAACAGTCATTATCCCAAGGGACATCATCGGTGGTGTCGTTGACTCAGCGATCACTGTCCACACCACCTCCACCACAGGTGGTTGCTCAGGCTCAATTACTGGCTCCTCAAGACACTCCAGACGGAATTATGTACATTGGGACTGTCACCGGGGGAAGATCAGTTACTAAAAGTGGAGGAAGGAAACGAGCCGCAATCAGTGGGGTTCAACACCCTTCTACGTCAACAACTGTGAGGATTGCTGGACTTGATGGGACTGATGGAGGGGATGATCAGCAGGTTATTGTTGTTGCGGAAATGCAAGTTAGTTCGAGAACTTTTTTTTAAATTGTTTACTTATAGAGTTAGTAGACCAAGTTTTAAATGAGGTTTTGTCTTATTGGCCATGATTGTATCTTGTAACTAGACGGACAAAAATGCCCGTGCCCGTCAAAATGAGAGACTTCGGAGGCAGTACTCAAAAGACCAGTCGACCAGGCTGAGGGAACTGCTTGCACCTGAGATTCATGAGTGGTTGATTAATTCGGGTAACAAGAAGGTAAGGTGGTATGAGAAATCGCATTGGATAAAGGAGCTGTTGAAGAAGTTAAATAAGATATTAAAATCTAAAATGCTAAAATCCTGTTATAGCAACCAAATGAGGGCCAGTTGATGTACCTTGCGTGTGAGAAGGTAGAAGTCCAAAATGAGGGGCTGGAAGCGAAGGATAAGTTGCTGGCCGAAAAGGAAGAGGAGATTCTACGATTAAGAAATCTATTTGGAGAGCAAGAGAAGAGACAACAGTCTCTAAGGGCGGTTAATCAAAAAATGGCGAATAGTATTCGTCATGTTGCTAAAGGGTTTTTGTTCTACAAGCAAAGATACAATGCGCAGTGCGACGCTAGCAACACGCAGCGGGAAGAATATCCTTTAGAGCCGTTTGTCCACAAAGTGTTAAGTATGACTAACGTGCCAGCGAATCGGAACTTTCTAGCTCTGGATGACCTGGCCAGGAGACAAGCGCAAGTCAACAACTCCCAGTCAAGTTCTGGTTGTCAAGGAGCGTTACAGATACTACCAAGTACTGCATACCCCGCTCCCACGATGATTAGAGTCAAGCAAGAAACTGATCAAACTCAGTCACAAAGTCAAGGAGTTGTGAGGAACAACCTGAGCGTCACTAACATGATTGTCGGAAATAACATGTATTTCCAGCCAGTACGCATGCCTGTGCAAACACAAATGCCTCAACGTATTCAAATTGGCCAGTCTTCTCAATTCCAGCAACAGCAGCTTATGACCCACCATCCACAACGTAATATCATTCATCAACAGTTTCTGCAGCAAGGAGTTCGAAATCTTAGAATAACGCAAGCTCCAGGTCAACCTCCTCCGAACACAGGTGTTTATGCTTGCAACCCTCAAGAATTTCACCAGCAGCAGCCTATAGTACATCCACCAATGCCACCACAACCCAACTTCACAATAAAACAAGAGCCTCTGGACATGCCAGAAATTGGTGAGAACGCTAACATTGCTAATTCGATTCTGCCTTACGGTCACAACAACGTGGTCATCGAACAACCATCCACGGTGACTATCAAGTCTGAGCCTGAAGACTGTGATACGGATCGGGCGGAGGACAATGACACCCAGAACAGTGGGAATTCCGCGTCTACCCATTCACCACTTCAAGATGATGTGCAGGATGAGGAACCAGCAGGTCAAGGGCAACCACAACAAGGTTCGGGAACAGGAATGTTTAGCATGCCGGGATTCAGGGAAGATTTGGACATTGCCAACAGAACCTATCCGCAGTATCCCCCTCAACCACCTGCTGAGGAACCTGTATGGCGTGTCATGACTGCGGAAGTACTCTTGGATGACGAAAATGCTTTCATGAAAGCAATTCCATCGTTCAAGGACTTTCTATGGCATGGCTACTTGGAGAACAAGGATAAATGGAAGAGTGAAGTCCAAACTATTTTTGATGAACTGGCTGACAAAACTCTTCAGGAGTGTGAACAGACGTTGAAGGTAGAAAAGGAAGCGGCAGATGCTGAACTCGAGAAGAAAAACAAAAACAGGGGAAAGAAACGTAACCAAGAGGAAGATAACGAGCCCAAGAAGCGAGGACGAAAGAAGAAGTACGGACGTCGCTGAATAGTTTCCGTATGAACTTTTCCGGTGTTATGAGCAATTTAACGGTTAATTTTATTTCATTTATCTTTTTTATTACTATTACTGCTAAGTTTATTTCGGTTTACAATTTAAGTTAGACGCAACTTGGATAGTTGATGATAGAGGCAGCTAAGTTATTTATTAGTATTAGTTTTGATTAATGTACTGTTTTTTGTACATGGTATGATATGTTGTTATTAAACCAAGAAAAACATAGAATCCCCCATCGGTATGTTTAGTTTTGGCTTTAGTTTCCTTCAAACAAAGTATCATTGTCACGACCACCAGCAACGAAATCCTGCACTACTAAGCACCACAAAGTATACGATACGATCACGAGGTGGCTTGAAAACCGTTCTGCATGCGCATCTTTCTCGCACGACTAATACTGCCAGCAAAATCTTATGTACGTAATGCTAATCCCGGCTTTCCTCCATCCTCACCCATTGTCACTGTAATGCGGAACACACGAAATCCCATATATAATGATTCA
The DNA here is from genome assembly GCA_036850725.1 of Orchesella villosa. Taxonomy (NCBI): domain Eukaryota; kingdom Metazoa; phylum Arthropoda; class Collembola; order Entomobryomorpha; family Orchesellidae; genus Orchesella; species Orchesella villosa. Next base: position 1,104 of record JAANSM010000500.1, on the reverse strand, counting down.
CGAGTACACCTCCTATCGGATCTTATCATCAGTATCCATTATCCATAGTCCGTATGCACGAGTTCCTAGTTAAGAGTATTTATAATGGATCACGCGTCATCCGTAATTATGTTGCGTCGTGCGTAAACTAAATTAGTGTCATATGCATACTCTCGGAATAATTAGTGTCATCAAGTTTTTTAATAACGCATCAAGTCCCATTCAAAAATTCCTACGGACGTAATACCCCCTTTCATAAAACTTGACACATTCCTGAAAATCATCACCAACCATCTTAGCTGCACCTGTGCAGTATGTTTTATGAACAAACTGAAATAATAAGAATTATGATAAACTACCCATCTTTATATGCGCACGAAATATTAAATGTGATGAAATCCCATCCATCCATCCACCACCGCTTCCCAAAGACGTGTTAATAACACAAACGCGATATTTTCACAAGACGCAGAGAAACGTAAACAAAGAAACGTGAAATGATCATTAATGCGCAAGCATACTCATAAGAAAGACGCATATTATTTTAACATATCTTTAACACGGGAAAATATTTTTATGAATCAATTCACCTTTTACATACCCAACAACCCTAGCCAATCCATAGTGCACGTTACGTTGCAAGTAGTAGCAAAGCAAATGCAACCCTTTTTCATGATCATCATGTTCTTCTTCTTCATCTTTGCGGTTTTCCCGTCACTTTCATGTGAACCACAAGAAAAAAGACGAAACACTAAACTCGGATCAAATACTTGCACATATCGTTTTCTAGCCGTCGTAACACTAGACCGTTACTTCCTGTTTCAAACATTATAGCACCACATCATCATCATCATGAGCATCATCGTTTTTTGATGTTTTCACGCTTCCATCATTCACATGTAGAACCTTATGCTTGTTCAAAACGTTCCCACGAACGAGCTCGTCCCTGGAATATCATTCTTAACATTTTCATAACGCCACGCTTCACAACTCCACACTTTCAACAAGTTTCGTCACTACTCGTTCATATAAATAAAACCTTGTACATATTCATTCTTAAACGCTTTCAGCTTTATCCGGTTGTTTAATTGCGAATGAGGAGAAGAAGAGTGACGATTGAAAATA
>JAANSM010000499.1:0-27588 GCA_036850725.1 Orchesella villosa | reverse complement strand
TAAAGAAGGAATTTTGTTTTACCTCCTAAGACCTGAGATGGACACGCATACGCAATAAAATGAGGATTATATTAGCACATAAATTCTCAATAATTAACGTAAAATTGTTACTTAATGGGGAACAATTTTATTTTGAGCGACGAGTTTAGGCCAAATAATTGGCAAATGGGAATGGGAAAATGTGTCATATAATACTGTAATAATTTGTCACGCTTTTTATGAAGTTTGTACAAAAACGTTATTGCTTAAAATAAATATTATGTACATATTGGGGAAATTCATAGTCAATAACTTTCATGCTGGTTTTATTCAGTTTCCGTGCATATTGGTCTCATTCTAACCGCATTTCGTAAACAGTTGACTCATATTTTATATCAGAGAGAGAATGGAGAATTATGACTAGACGATGATATCGTGTTGAGCCGGCACAAATACAATGCATATATGTACGCGGATGTCAAGAACCAAAAACTAACTGACAAAGTTCATACTTTACATTTGGAGTTTTGTGATAGTTGAATACTTGGAACATAGAGAACATGTTAGAAAAGGAGGTCACCATTTCCAGACCAGACGTACCGACACTAAACTTAGCTCCATTCCATTATTCTGATTTTTATTCAGACTCACAATCATACTTCCAGCTCTTGTGCAATACTTACTCGCTATTACTACAACGTTAAATCTGAGTTAGACAGGGTTGAATAGAGCTGAACAAAACATGAGACTGTAAAAATATCTTTTCGTTAGCTTATTTGCATTTAAATAAATAAAGCCGGCATGAGATAAAGTATGAAGTAGTTGGTGTGGGATATAAATACATCAGCTTAAAATATTTCGAAACTTTTACTCTTCGTTCTTCTTGTGAAATCATACATCAACTCTTCTGAAATCGTGACAGATTTGGGAGAATTGCTGTAAGCAATATTGCATAATGCTGTAATAGTATGCATAATATTATAAGATGATGATGAAAACGAAAAATGAAAGCATCAAAAGCCCGAAGAAAGCATCCACATATTGTTTGAGTGATAGCGACATGACAATAAAGAGCAACTACACGAAACGAAGATGTAGCAAGCACAGATTCTTCTGCAATACTGACTACATCGAACACGAGAATATTATATGCCGACATTCCCAATGCACATACTAAAGAGTAAGTAAAAAGGCAGCATAAGAAGGGGAGAATCGAGAAAAAGTTCTGCGCTCTCCTGTCAGACCTTGTATAGGTACGTAAGGTACATGATGCATAATACATAATAATTGAGGTCAACGTCGTGTGACGTCACGTAATCATCAGCTGTTAAATGTGCTGAGCTTCCCTCCTCTCTCTTCCCGATCTTTGTCGTTCCACCCACCCCTCCAAAATAGCAGCACACAGAAACAGAGAGAGAGAGAGAGCTACCGCACTTGGCTCACAGTTTCATCCCAATATCATATGTGTAACGCCATCCCATAAGTATAGGTATATTCATTCCCGAAACAAAAGTAAGGATCTAGTATTAAAATCTCTTAGTTTATGAATATACATCTATATGAAAAGGGAAATGGGAAAGGGGCAAGTTGGTAACGTACTTATATACGTACGCTTTGAAAATGCAGGGTTTGTATTGCAAACAACATCGGCAAGTTAGTCAGCCATTTTGTCCACCCGTTTTTCAACACTGCCGAACAAGAGCGAAAAAGGGAAATCACTGTACGTACAGCACAACGTACCATGTAACATTTTAAAACATTGTATATGCTTTTACGAACAAAAAAACAGTGTGGGTAGGTACCTACTTATTCCTGTTAACAAAGTGCAGTGCTATACCTACATAACTTACATCGTTACATCCACCCTTGTTATTATTGCTTTACTTCATTATGACAATATTACAGCATCTAGTTTTTTAAAGGTAAAGGTCCTCTCCGCTGCATGTATGCCATACATGCTATGCATTGCATGCATACCATATATTTTAACCCTATATTAAATTCCTATTTGACTGTGTGTATATAGATGATAGAAGAACAGGAATCTTGTGTGTGTATATAGTAGGTGTTAGAGGGGCACACTGAGTATTTTGAAGCTAAAACCACCGGCTGCTGCTCCCAGCACTCTTGTCTCATGCTCATGGTCTTTGTGTACAAATAGGAACGTTCACACCACACCACATGCGCTTCACTCAGCATTTCAAGGAATTCGATAAAAACAGAACTAGAGGATAACCTCCTATATTCCCATCTATATATTTTGCAGAGGACACGGAAAGGATATCCTTTTCGATGATTGTTTTGGGTTGATAAGAAGGAGCCGAGTGAGTCGATCGAGGCAATGCAATGGGAACGAAGAGGAGAACCCAACCCAAAAACTCAATCCAGCTGGTCTCCTCTCATAACATATAAGAAAGAGGAACAGAGCAGAGCTCTCAGCTCAGATGCTTCGTTTATATGCATATAATATAACGTATAGTATATATAGCTTGTGATTTGAGATCAGAACAGAACCAAAACATGTACACATGCACAGTTTTTTATGGGACTTTCAGGACTTTCTCATACCTACGTATGCAATCATAACAACATTGTACATATGGAATGGGTTGGAAGAATCGACCGACCAGCAGTAATAACAACAACAACGAACGGGCCGGCTCCTGCTGATAGTTCTTCTGAATGTTGTTATGATGATGATGATGATGATGGTTGTTGAGCTGAGGGTCTATAGCTCAGTTTCTTTGTGCAGCCAGCGAGTCAGTCACTATCTGAAACTCTTACAAGTCAGACACGGACGCTCTTGTTCTCATCATACAAGTTTTTTTGCAAAGAATAAAAAAGGATATATATAACAATTTACAAGCGTGAATATTTCATATTCATATACCTACAATTTAGAGTTAATCCCTATTACATTGTGGGCTCTTAAATGCCACACACTTAGCAATTAATTTTCATTGAGTTTATAAATACAGCATAATTAAAGTACAACAAATGAAAAATAGTCTAGAATCAATAAAGAACTTTAATACTGCCTTTTAAGCAAAAAAAAGTCAAGGACTTAAAAAGGACGTTTTCTTCTGTATCTCAATTTCAAAGAGCAATATATAAATAAATATACAAAGAAAAAAGTCAGCATTTTTTGTTGATTTCGACATTTTACAAAAATCAGAAAATAACATCATCATGATGATGGAAAGCACAACTTTTCTGCCACAACTTTCACTTGCTAAACTTAACCTGTGGAAATTGCTACTTTTCGCCGATAACATTACTATTGCTCATGAAACTGTTCAGTTCATTACTAGAGGGGACGATTCTCAAGTTACAAGTCAACAAGTCACTCTGTAATTAAACGATAATTAATTAAAAATAAAATTAATTAACGTGTGAAGTTTTTTTTTAAAAAGGGAATAAGATTATTTGGTGCCAGTGTATTTACATTATTACAACTTAGGAAAGGAACCGGAAGTCACTATAATAGAATTTTATTGTTTTTCTTCTCTTTGTTATTGTACTAGTGTGTGATTTACAAGCTTTAGTCTATAAATATTATATGCACTTTTCAAAACTCTTCACTTTTACTCTCTGTGGTTTTAACGTGTCAAAGAGAGCCGTTCGTTTGTTTTTTGGAGAACCATATCTTTCTTCTTCCTCATTGTCAATTGATCCAGAGCTCATATTGCTCGTGTCTCGTCACAAAAAAGTTTGTCTTGTTTCTTATCAATCTTTTCTCTCTGTCAACGTCTTGTCTGCAAGACATTTGTGAAGAAGTCAAGGCAAGTTAATTCTTAATAAAATAATAATTTTTTTATAAATATAAATATATGTACCCCATATGAATTCTTCTATTTCATCCATAATTTCGTGTATTATTGAGTGTGTCTTTTTGATACCAAAAATCATTCTGTGTATTACTGGCAACCACAACGATTCCCATTCATGCATAAAAATGCTACTGTATAAGTTAAATTGTTTTTATTCATCTTAATTGATCGAATTTCATCATCACAGAGTCAGAGTTTTGTATGTGTATGATTCCCTAGTTATCAACTTTGTCCTTCTCTTCACCCCATTCAAACTGCATAACATACACATAATTTTTACTTTGTTTACACATCATCATCATAAAGTTAAAATGAGAGGAACATGAGCGTTCATTGCCATAAGATAAGAAAAGCTGAAACAATATTCTACGCATTTAGCCGGTTTCTCATAAGGATGTTGATACTAACGATGAGATTAGTTGGAATTGGTAAATGTTGTTTCACTCAAATATGAATTCATTTTAGAGACAATTTTTCCAAGAAGAAGAGTTCATTATTTGAAGCATTGATGCAAAAAGGTTAGGAATTTTGGTATTGTCACCTGTTCAAAAAGTTGATTATGGGGTTCCCTTAAGAAAAGCCTCGGGGCTCTCTCTCATCTTCGTTGCTGATGCACACATCCTCCCTCTCATCTTTCCCTTTTTGCTTTAGCCTAGTAACAGGACCCTCTTGAGTTTCTTGTGCTTCTTTCCAGTCTCCATTCCAGCACTCTCCATTTCCCTTTCTCTCTCTCACCCCAATACAACCTCACATCCACATGCACAATGTTTTGTTATGATTCTCTCTCTCCTTTTGACTCTCTTCTGGTATGCATTCACTTCACAACTTTTTGTGATGTGGTTGGATTGCATGCGACTCGCATACTTATATTATCATATCATCCTCAGCTTGATATAATAATATAACTATTCCATCAGCTATATTTTTCATGTTGCCCATATAGTCGAAAGAGCTCAAGGTATATTTTGTATGCACATAAACATTTACTTCATTGGGTGTCAGTAGTGGAGATGTTACCAAGAAAGTGGGCAAGGTAGGGGAAAATCATATATAGCCTCAGGCTTCCAGTTGAAATGTTAATGTTTGTAACTCAGGCACGGAAAATCCATAACATAAACATCAACAACAACAAAAAACATTTGTTCCATCAGCACAATCATCTTCGTCATATTATCATACTGCATTCATATACCTCTTCGTCTCTATACCTAGTTAAAATAGGACTGCATAAAAATCCATATCATCCATATCTCCTCTCGTTTCTGTTTATTGCTGTGCGCTCAGGCAACAGCAGTCGACACGTCACGTACAAAAGAAAATGAAGTTGAGGTGAGCTATATAAACGTACATTATGTACGAACGAACATCATCGTACCGGCCCTAACCGGCTTCATATCGCATTGCCGTGTTGAATGTGAATGTAGGTAAATCTACACCAGGGTTGTTAACCAAAAATGCTAATAAAACAATACATGATACATAGCATAATATATAACCCATTCCCGGTTTGGAGATTGCAAGGACAATGGATGAAAAGGCGCGTTCATAAAGGAAACCTGTATATTAGCTCAGGATGAAACGGAAAAAAGTAATAGTTTGATTAGAAATGACTATACTTTGCTGAAAAAGACGGTTGAGAAATCCATCTTACATTTCCCATTGTCATTATCATCAACACTAAGAGGCTTATTATGATTCCGGTTTTCTGGATATTTTTTTTCTTTCTCATTTTTTGTAACATGTAACATTTAGTTTTTAGTCAGGGGCAAAGAGCCAGGCCGAGTTTCCTGTTTAAGTTTAAAATTATGATGATGATGAAGACATATGTGAAGTTGCATAGAACTATAGATCTTTAGAGAGGAAAAGAGAGATGCAAATGTGCTCATGGGACTCACAAAAATGGGCTACATTTTTCCCCAATAAACAAAGGAAAAAGACCAGTGAACTTGTGCTGACTCACAATAACCCAATCAGTCCAAACGATTTGAAGCTGTTCAAGGTGCACATATGCAGTGCGTAGAAAAAAGGAACACACACATCACACGCGTAGTTTTATAGTTGCATGAACAAAGAAACGAGAGAAAAATGGAAATGAACCCATGAGTTTTCTACAAGAGGCACGGGTTAAACCGACATCAACCAAAAGGTGCAACCTAAGCCATTAAACTCTGCCATTGATTGCAAATAAGAAAGCCGGCTGACTGCTCTCAAGTCTCGGTTTTGTATTTATATAACGTTGATGATGATAAGCATTTATATTATGCATATATACAAAGTGATACAAATACAAGGCGAAGCCTAAATTTTGACAGCTGTGATGATAAATGAGAATGGGAATCATAAAAATAATGCATTGGAAGACGGAACAAGGAGAAGAAATTTTTCCTTCATCTTTGTCTTCAAGGTGAATAGTTGAAATTTGAAAGCTCTACTGCGGACAAATAAGAATCCCGTGAAGGTTTTGATGTTTGATATTTATTGTGGGAACGAGACAATTTTTGTCGATGATGCTGATTGACAAATTTTGTTTTTGTAATGCGCATCATTGTGTTTGTGTAATGTCTGTTGATTGATGATGATGAAGAATGTTTACTTAATGTGGGAGGAATATAATATATATTTTTCTGAAAACGTATTTTTGTTAATGTGTAATTTACAGGTTTAGCCTTCAAAAACATCACCGTTGACAAATTAAATACTTTTGTGTGTATACGGAGCAAAAAAAGTCATGCATGCAGCATAATAACTTTGAAGATAGTTAATAATTGGGATATCAAGTGTTGTTATATAATACGTATAAGTACATATGTTAGAGATCAAGTGTAAAAGTCAAAATAAGTAGATAACTGCTCAGTGATTGAGAATAATTCTGTTGTGAAGAAGAAAAACATTTTGTTATTGATTGAAGACGTGCAGTCTGTGGAAAAAAAGACGAGAAAACTAATACGTAGGACACTCGACAACAAGAACACTTTTCCAAATCTAATTGTTTACTTTTGTGAGTAAATCCAAAAAATCTTGTTTGTAAATGTTCATAAAGTAAAAGACGTGATCATGTCAGCAAGCAAAAGATTAGCCAAGCGTTCCATTGTTGGAACACGGGTGAGTGGGCCACTCAAGGAGACTGGATTGTATCATCCCGGGGTCATCATTGGATCTAAGAATCCAGATGAGTTTATTGTTCTTCAGAATAGTTGTCACACTGGGATCACTCCCAACTCCAAGTATGTGGTCAGATTTGATACAGGAGATGTTCGTGAGTTTTCCGAGGGAGAGCTCGTTGGACCTGGATTCGGAAATGTGAGCAGCCTCAAGTTGAAGCCGAAGCAAAAGGCGTTTGTCACACATAACGGGAGAGAAGTTTGCGGTACTGTGGTGTACCATCGACCTCAGATTGATGAGGTACTCATCAATATCCAGCCTCAAGGCCCTAATGAGGTAAGTTGTTGAGATTTGTATAAATTATTTACTGTAGGGTGAGTGGCATTGACATTTGACGTATCCGAAAGGCGAATGTAGTTTCAATTTTCCCAATCTAAACTTTGTGGGAATGAATTTTAGTCTAGTTTAAATTACCATAGTTCATATTGGAATCATATTTCACCCAAATATATTTGTTGGTGATAGTACACAAGCTTCAACTCGAAAACGAAACGAGGTTACATCATACACTAAATTATATTATGCTATGGAAGACGGTGGTGGTGGTGTGGTGCAATGGAATTGGTGTCATGTCATCTCGCCGCACCGGCTTCGTCGGTTTTTAGCAGGCAAAAACAAATGGAAAGGAGAACAGGAGTCGAATTCCTAATGCAAAAACGAAATCATAAATATGGATTAGGGACATTAGGTATATACGGTTTCGTGCATCCACGCTCATTTATTTAGTGTAATGTATGTACGTGTGAAGAAGGTGATGCTTGACAGTGCCAAGAAATCGGTGTCGATGCACCTTATCAAGCATTTTTGCAACTAGCTGAGCTAAGCCCAAAATTTATCTCCTCCTCCGTGTATTCAATGCGCATTGATTTGATTATAATCCTATCCGTCCCATTTCCAATTTTAACTATGCAATCTTCACTTCACTTCACAGGCATATAGGCAGAAAGTAGAGAGTAAACTGTACATACGAAAAAAAGCATCTTGTTTACATGTAGCCATGTGTGTAGCCTTTCTCTGGACCGTTTGCATTTCAACAAGAACAACATAAATGTATAAAGACAAACTACGACATAAATACAAACAAGTGCATTGACTGGTTGCTTTTTTTGGCGTGTGCAATGTAATTGCAGTTAGGAGTCACAAAGTATGTACTATGATGAAAAATATGCAGCTAAGTATAAGTACATGATGGGTGGAAACGACTCATTCCAGTTTACAACATTCTATTGCGCAATTCCATAAACTAAGCAAAACCATATGCACATCATATCCAGAACAAGTGAAGAGAAATGTGCCTACAAAAAATATGCCATTTCCAATTCCAATCCAACCACCCGGCAACAGCGTACACTTACATATAATATAGTAGTAGATGCTTATAACGGTAAGCTGTGGAACAAGTTTCCATTCCTCAGTCCAGGATTTCTTTGCTACGTGTGTATGGAAAAATCTCATCGGCGCATGTACAAATAAACGGGTGCATTGCCAGAAGTTGGCAGTTGTCGTTTTTGCCGACTTCACTTCAACTGGAAACAGCTTTCTATACGTATATTCATACGTATATCCATGTAGCAACACAACAGCATTATTTATAATCCTCCTGCTGATCAATATTAGGAAAGCTGCTGCTACTACCTCGAAACGTCAATTCCTTTAAAATCTGACAGACAAACCTTATATATGCAAGAGTGTGTAAGAGAACGCTTATAACGAATTGGTAACAAAGGAACAAAAGTTGGATACATCCCTACTTGTATATTATCTCCATTGAGGACAAGGATTTCATATGATCGCTGCTTACATACTTCGTGCTTTACATAGTTTCATAATCCAATCCAGCAGAAAAATGATGATAACAGCCGGTTCGTTATTGACTGTACAGCGTTGCATGAGTATAACACATGCAACGAAAAGGAAGCTAAACACAGCTTTAAGGATGAGCATAGCTTTTGTTGACGTTCTTTGAAGTGCATTAGGCAACACATACGTATATGGAGTGCAGATATGTACCAAACTCAGTTCTTGTTTATCCAGCCTGTAGGCATAAGCTCATGTGCATGCATGAAACATCAGAAGAAAGACTCATCATGATGAGCAAGAATTGGAAAGAGAGCTGTGAGCCGGCATGAGAACAATGCCCTCACAAAAACTCCGCTACGTTCTCGTTACGTATGTACTTTATATTTTGGTGTGTGTATCATATCACCGAGTGGAGAGGTTATAAGCATAAAGCCGCAACAAAGTTGTTGCATTGCATCACATATGTACGGACGAACGGAGTTCACTTTGTTCATTCCTTGTCTTCTGCGCTGCAGCGCTGTTTACTTGCATAACTGCTTGCAAGCGAGATCTTGGTTGGTGATAAACACTGTTTGACTTTCTGAGAAAAGCATGGACCAAGTACAGCCAGCAGCAACGGTTGGAATACAAAACTTTTTTTTTCTGATCTCTGATCATGATGCTCTTGCTTGCATATAGAAAGACAGGTCAAACGGAAACATGAAACGGGATGATGATGATGACAAGACAGAACGTAACATTCACTTTTTTTTATTTTGCATCTATCTTGCTCCACACTTCATAATCTTATTTGTGCATCCTTTTCAAGGTGCATTTCTTTCGTTGGCAACAAGATGAATTTTCTTCGTCAGAAGAGCTCCTAAATTATGGTGATTAGCCCACGAGGCACACAAGTAGATATAATACCTAGATGCGTATGATGAGGATATTGGTGTCACCAACCCTATACCGGCTTCCTTTATGGTGAATGACGTGTGCATAAGTATCCATATCCATCGTCTGATTTTGGACTTTTCCCCCGGCTTTTCAAAAACAAATTCGATTCAATGCACTCAACATTTTTTTGCGTGCTTTTCTTTGTGCATATTTGTTCTCAAGCTTGAACGAATGTATTTTTTTGTTCTTTGGTAGTGTAGAGATAAGCATCTCCTCACTTGGGCTTTGTTTTTATTGCCGTTTTACGTATTCATTTTGGCGTATCTGCAGTAGTAGCCTATGATGAAGATGATGCACATTATTCATGGTTGTTAACTCCCTTTAAAGAAACATAACTCAGCATAGAAAATAAAAAATATGATGAGCATTCCCTTGTTTGTCTTTAATTGGAAAACGGAACAATGCTAAGCAAGAGGAAAAATACACAGATTATTTTGTTGCTTTTTGTAAACTGTTAGTTTTTGTCTGCGGAGGAGTGATCGAAATGATTGTAAACGCTGTTGTTTTATGAGTCATAAGGATAATATCTCTTCTCCCCCAAAAAAATCTGTTCTATTTTCTAAGCAATCTTCACCATTTTTATACTATCATGAATTGACTTGTAAAAGATTTGTGTCTTGGGATTGCATGTGGATGATGATAGATAGAAACTTGTACGGATTCTAAGATTTAGGGCAGGACAGAGAAATTCTGCCAGGCTCAAGCTGGCTGTAGAAAGAAGAAAAAGTAACATGTGCATTTTGAAATGCAATATGATTTACAAAATACGGTAGTTTAGCCTACTCTCTTCGCTCATATGTTTTTGATGGGATAAGCAAGTGCATCACATCCGTCATCCCGTCATGTCGAAGGAGCAAGTTAGAATTTATCATGTGTTGTTGGGTGAGTCAAAATGAATTGTAAATACATAATGCTGCGCAGTAAAAGAAAGAAAATAGAGGAGGAGGAGGCTTTTGGCTTCTCTGGCGTTGCATGCTATTTAGTATTTTATTATATAGCCCAAAAAAGTTGTTTATTCGTGTAACATGCAACGGCGAGTGCATGCAAAAAGGAATGTCATGGCATGCGACGTCAGTGACCTTTATTAGTAAATTACATCCAAAGTTCATGTTCATCATCATCTCTCATCATCTCTAAGCAAACAAACTTTGTTTTTCTACTTCAAGGGAAAATTATGCTTCTGTTGTACGTAGCAGTAGCAGTGAAAAAAAGTTTATTACCATTTTGATGAATGTAAATGAGTAATCACAACAAATCAGTGCCCCTTCACGGTAATATTTTTACGAGCGTATTTTCTATCACAAAGGTACTTTTCACCTCCATAACCGTTCTTACCGGCTGCCGGTTTTTGTTGTAAAACGAAAAGAATCTTTGTCTTGGGTTTTTTCCACTATATTGATGATTTTTAGTAGGAAACCGCACGCCGCACGTAAGCATTGCCTAAAACGTACTTAGTATAGTAACTTTTAGGTACAAGATTAGCTGTTAGCTGCTCATACTTCCTTTCCTCGAAGAGGGAGGACTATATATGTAAGTCATTATTATCAAGAAATCGTTCAACTCATGTAGAATATTGCATCAGTCATTCTTTGTTTGGGAAAGCCTAGAAAAGAGAAAATTATACACTTTGTTTCTTCTTCCAGACGAAAAGTTAAAGTTGTTGAGTTGGAGGAAAGCAATGACCGATGAAATTAGATTTCATGTAACAATGATGTATATATAATACTTATGTATGCACGTATAATAGCTGTGGAAATTAAATTTTTGACAGGAAATGCGTCAGTCAAGCACAAGCTAAATACTACTTTTATATGCCTACTAGGATCAATTGGGTTGGGACTGTTACAATAGCTTTTTTTGCATGCCATTCTATGCCATTGGCATTTGGAAACGGCATGTTCATTATTCACACATAAATAATACCATTATATACAAAGTTTGTACGTGTGTATAATTTTGATATCATTTACCAATCCACACATAATATAGGAAAACGCATGCAACAAATGCATTTACATATATAAAGCTAGTGTGAGCCTTAGCAATAAGACCAATTTCGAGCAGGGAACATTTTATGTAAAAAGTTGAACTCAACTCAGGCCAGCAGAAGGCTACTGAACTGAACTTTGACGAGGAGAGAGAGAAAATAATTGGCAAAATTGGTAATGGTAATTACGCAAAAGCCTAGGTTAATACAGTCTTGTTGTGCATATAAGAAGATAGGATACGAATATGATGCCGCCGATGCCACATTGTCTGGCAAGATTTTTCTACGATTTTATATACTTTCAACTTAGCCACTAAATGTGTAGAGAAACTATAATGTAGTATTGGATACCTAAAAAACTCACCTGTGTGGTGGTGGTGTGGCTCAATAAACAGTGTACCACTTGTTTATTCGTGTAACACCCCTTTTTGTACTGAAAAGACCGGCTTTTTCACTCATTCCATCATAATTCGATATATTAATATCATTCCATTCCCTCACACAACGTAAACTCTCTAGAGTCTAGAACCGTTTTTTGCAATTTTGCAAACTATTATGTTGGTACTAGTGATACCTATTCATATTAAAGAGATATGGACATGTGTTTGCTTAAGGTGAGTATATGCGAATCTTGATACGTATCTCAATTATAGGTTGCGAGTCCGTTTTGTTGATTCATTATACACCATTTTATGTGGTTTTTTCTGCACTACATCGCCCATTCCTGTTCTCCCTTTTATAGCGCAACTTTTTCCCTGTTTCGGTCACTGTTTTGGATGAGAAGTTTTTGAAATTGAGACTCTGATGGAACACGGTTATGTAAACGTAGTAATAATCGCAATAGTCATTATCGTATCATCATCGACATGATGAGAATGGGCACCTTTTAAAAATCCATAGTAAAGTTTGGCGAGGGTAATGGACAGAAAATTGTTATGTTTCTCATAAGCATATTCGCAAACCTGCTGATTAGGAATAATAGGAGTCAATATTAATGATGATGTATGTGTGTGTGAGGTGATGATGATGCATCATTGTCGTAATCGTTAAGGGAAGAGAATGTTTTTTGCAGTGACCTTAGTAAAGCCCTAACAGATTAATGCATTCTTCTTCGTTTGTCTTCCTCAAAATTGTTCACTTTTTTTTTCATGTCTCGTATCTCGTCTGGTTTTTCACTTACAGATTAGGAATACAACCTAATATGTTAATCGTGTTGATAGTAGTGGTGATGGTGTAGCTTATGGGCAAGCAAAACAGTCCGTCACAGTGTGTCAGCATTAATACAAACTGAATAAATATGTATCTTTGCTAATTTCAATATATTAAAGAGGTGCGCCGTCAACTGCGATGCTTGGAGCAGTTTGTGGATCCACATAAGTCCGTACCTCATTTTTCCTTATCACTTTTATTCCAATACTGACAGCAATAAATATTGCAAATAACGTATCTTCATCCTCCTCTTCATCATCTTTTTAACTAGTGTGAAGTGAACCTTGTTGTCTGGCTTAGTTTTTTGCAAAACAGTCAATTCACCACCCACCCACATAATATTAAAGGGTGTATTGAAAATGCTTTCTCGATTTTTTGCGAAATGATAAATTTTTGTTTTATTGCAAAAATCCTGTTTTGTTGATGTATGAATGAGAATGAACTTTCAATTTGACATGCATATAAAGATACGAACAGTGATCGACTGTTGCATACAAAATGGTTAATAGCTGTATATCTCTGGAAGGACGTCTCATTTATCTGGTGTGGTGGTGGTGTATCAATGCTCTTCAGCGCAGTATGTTTTTCTCATCATTTGTTTATTTGGGTTGCCTGTCTGTTGATCTTAATTACTCAAAATATGATAATGATATCATATCATATGGTCATGGGTATCACCAAAATCCTTGATGGAATAAAAAAGTGTTGCTGTACAGGACTTGACCTGCATGAGCGTTTATTTACATACATTTTATAAAGGAATGATGGTGTGTATTAAATTTAAAAATAATGACTGGTTAGTGTTTTAACGTTAGAATTTAATTTAAGCTGTTGTTCACAGTAATCAAATTGAATCCGTTTTCATACAGAAGGTCAAAATGAGCTAGTAAAATTGGTTGCTGTCGATTAATCAAATCGAATAATATTTGCATGATAGTGCGTATACCCTTTTCAATTAATTTTTAGTCTTGCTAATATGCAGCTGCTCTCTCTGACTCACAAAAATATTGCTTGATTTATCGAGTCCCACCCGACAGGATTTTCAAACTTGGATTGAATCTAATTATTTTCTGAAATGAAGAATAAGAAATGTGTTACACAGATTAAGTTCAGCGAACCTCCTCACGCAGCGTATACTAGTTCATAAAATGTATTTTACGCCTCGAGACAGAACAGCAAGAAGTGCAAAAATGTTTTGTGTGTAGTATCATTTCATTATTCCAAAGTTGAAACAACTTACATGTACACGACGAGCTAGCACAAAAATAANTTTACGCCTCGAGACAGAACAGCAAGAAGTGCAAAAATGTTTTGTGTGTAGTATCATTTCATTATTCCAAAGTTGAAACAACTTACATGTACACGACGAGCTAGCACAAAAATAATCGAATTAATAGTTGCAATTATCTGGTATTGTATTCAGTCACTATGTAGTCAGGCCCAGGCTGGGCACTCTCTCATCTTTGTGGCGATTATTGTTGTATAACGACTTCTCAGGTGAGTATCATTAGCTGTGAGTCCAGTATTATTATCATACCATTTTTTCACTTCTTCTTCTACTTCTTCGATTCACTGTATTGTTTGACTTGCACAATGTGCTTCGCTCTTTTTTAACTTTTACACAATTTCATTTCGCTCACCGACAGGTTTTCTGAAAAGGAAGAAGAAGTGAATCATGATGAGAAGCAGCAGCAGCGAAAGATATAAAAATCAGCAAGAGAGCACACATTCTGACTGTGAATAAAATGGGAAATTGAATACATTTTATAGTCTCAAATACGGTACATATACTTGTATATATAATACAGTCCCTATGTATGCCATAGGATAGGCAGTAAAATCTCAATTATTATCATTATTGCTTAAGCATATATCTATCTCTCTTTTCACTCACTTCTTGTGTCTGTCTCATCAAGAGACTTCAGGGGCTCTTCTCTTTTTTTCTCATGTTTAATAGGACACAATAACAAATTGTAAATTAGGATTTGTGCACAGCTTGAAATGATTTATCGCCCGTTTGAAGTGTACAATTTCATTTAAGCTTTGCCATTTTTCACATTAGCTAGTTGGTAGTTAGTTTTCTGTTAGTTTGCTTGGTTTGAAGATGGAAAGATGTTCGTCAACTTTTTTTTGATAATAAAATGAATTTATTGCTCATTGTTCAGAACAGAAGCAAAGGGAGTAGGAATAAATGTGTGAAATGAGGAACAGCGTGTGTTTCATCCTTCACGTGTATCGCTAATTAGTCCACAAATCAGCAGAGAATGAATGACAACTTTGAAAATGTAGGAAAAAATTATGACATACAAAAAATGCTCTTTTTTCTGCTTTTTTGCTTCGAAAAATTAACTGCTTCAAGTGAAAGGTGAGAGCTGAAATGGAGCCTTTGCGTGCATATGTGAATTGAATTGGAATGTGATGTAGTTTTCCTAATTTCGAGCTAATTGTGTTTGTACGTAATGCACTCAGTTTTTTGTTGAGTCTTTGCATTTCACATCCCCTTCTTTCTTGTTTAGATTGAACAATTGAGTCGATTTGAAAATTGCTTGCAGGAAGTTTTGGTATAAGTTAAATGCAGAGTGCTGGGCATACACATGTGTGCTTAGTGCTTTGCAAGAAAGTTAAACGTTGTCACTGTTCACTTGGTTTTTTATAAGAAACTCAAACCATGTAATGCGTGAGCTATTTGAAGAAAAACGTATCAGAGCAGAATTCAGACGCCTCCCCCACAATTGCATGGATTAGTAGAAACATTATGTAAACCTTTTTCTGTGGAAACATCGTCAAGTTGAAAAAAAACGTGGAAACAAGAGTTTTGGTAACCGTTGCAAATGTGCGGTTTACTCATTTTCTGCAACTCGAACATGCTTCGTCAAATGCAAAGATCGTTGCTTAAAATGCACGTACCTACCAAGAATTCTCTCTCTCTCTCTTGTGGTTTTACTCTTCGCAGAAGATGAAAAAGAAAAAAATGGCATGATTATGATTACTCAACTGTACATTTAAAAGTTCTTTTTTTGTTCTGCTTTCTGCAATTTAACTATACATACATACACACATTTTTAGCTGCGAGTACTTAACTTTTTATGATGAGTTATAAAGCAACAAGAACAAGACGGCACTTTTTCTGCTCGCCCATTGCAAAGTTAGTTTTTTGAAGCAGAAAAGGGGAATATTTGTTCTACGCAACAGGCATTTTGTAGTTGAAAAGTAGTGATTATCATCATGATAATATATCCTCATCATCATTTCTATAAAAAAACTCAAGAGATTTTCTCGAAAGAAAAGAGACCTGCTTGATTAGAAAAACATTTCCTTTTAGTTCGTGAGACGAGTGTGTGTGTGAACTTGTACCAAATTATGTGGATGAGAAACTCAATTGACAAGTCAAAATAAAAGTGCGTAGAGTTTAGAGATGAGCGAATAGTGAATCATGGCATCATTACAGTGTGGCAAAAAAACTTTGGTATATTTTGAGGGGAACGATTTGATGATTGTGATGCGGGTAGTTAAGCAAGAAAAGTGCATACACATGCGTTTTGTGTTGATGTATTATTCACAACGTGATGGACTTATAACCAGTTGCGTCTTCGCGAATAACTATATAGTATGTAAAACTTGGTGTGGATTTATATAGCCGCTTACATATATTTATATGTAGAAGGGGAAAATAGGGAGGGGATAGATCAAAAGAGTTTCTGTGGCTTTCGTTGGCCACGCATTGCGAAGAACGAAACGCGTATGCACACAAAAAATACTGCGAAAAGAAGTGTATCCTATCTTAACGGGATTCTGTTTCCCTCATCGCAAAATCTTTGCACGGCCGAGCCAGACCAAGACCACTACCATTATCATCATCATCACCGTGAGTTTTTTTTTAGGTAATAGCACTATCACACTACACGCAGCAACATCAAAAGGAGAGCTATAGGAGAAGTGAATTTATCTTATTGCTGTTATAGTACACACACACACATTTTCGATTTTTTTTACATGTGTACACATCATAACAAAGATGACGAGTTGGGAATGAGTAATTGTACAGCTACAACGTTATATCAAGCTATAACGTCCTCGTCCTCTTCTTCATGTTCGTCTTCATGTCCGTTCCTCGTTCAAATACAAGCAAGCGATCTTCTTGTATACGCCAAATTACTGCATAAGATAGATTTAACACTAGGGACAACAACAATTTTTCAACCCTTTTCTCATGGGATGAGAATCCTTTTTGCAAGTGGGGATAATGTTTGAGAATGGCATAATTTTTTATGCGATATATGAAACTTGCTATGTGTATAAAGAAACTTTCCTTTTGTGCCAGAGTAGTGTTGTAAATTCTACCTACCAAAAATGTACTTTTTACATTTGAATATGAAATGCTATTCATATTATTTATTCTTGTTGGGCAACTCATGTTTATAATATTCAAATTCTTTTTTGAGGTAAAAACGAACAGAGAGAAAGAATCACAATCACACACAGCAGGTCAAGTCATATGCAGAAAAAAATGTCGCTTGGCACAAAAAGAATCATAATCGTAAATATGTTTCTTCCTTTTAGATCACAACCTGTGAGCAATGAGTGTTATACCTTGTTATGTATATGAGGTTGTAAGCAATGATCATCTTTGAAAATTGGCCATTAGTCGGGTTGTAATGTGCATTTCATCATTGCTCCTCCACCGCTTCTTTTTCTTCGTGGCCCACATCCAAAAAGTTAAACTGTATTTTGCATCTCGTACTATCGGATCCACCTGTGGTTACATTGCATCGTCTCTCTCTCCTCCCTTCCCAACGCACAATTTGATGTGCCTAAACAATACATACATAATATGAAATGTTTTAATGGGCCCACTTGACTTATTGGACGACATGGCTGTATCGTCCATTAGTCGAGCTTGAATGTGTTACACAGTGGAGTCACATATTTCATGACAATTTAAACTGCGTATTTTTTATGCAAATCGTGTCTCCTCTTCGTTACCGGCCGGCAAAGTTACAAATGCAGTGCGCATATTATACTCCTCCAACCAGTCAGCCTTCGCAATCGTCGCCATCAGAGTTCTTCCTCGCAGCCACTCTCTTGTACTTTGTTTCAGATTGATGAACTAGAAAAGGATTTTTGTCTTTAGCAATTTTTTTTTTCACAAAAATTATGCACAACATCTCAAGTATTGTCGTTGGTCTACTATTTGGACACTTGAGAAAAAGTGAACGTATCACATTTATTTGCAACAAAACTTGAAGCCGATATTGACATCGTATCGGCATTTTGCGAAGGACTATGAGTAGAGCGTGTGTTTGATGGAAGTTTTGTCCACAAATTTTATTTTGTTGTCAAATCAGCGTGAGTCTTTGATAACGACCACGACGACGAATGATGATGATGATGATATGTGTGATGATCCACCACCATCAACGTCATCATGAGAGACATCATGTATTGAATCAATCTCCGTGTCATAAATACCTTAAAAAATATATACAGGGTATAGAAAAATACGCAGAATGTTGTTGTTGATGATGATGATGAAACAAGTTTCTAAAAAGACTTGCGAAATGTCTTTTGTAATAGTACTAATATAATAAGTATAATAAGCTAAGTATACGTTGAAGTTAAAGTATATTTACCATACTGTACATACCACACGCTGAATTACTAATATTGGTGGTCTCTGTACATACATATATGTACATACATTTATATGCCTTTTCTTCAATGTATCATATGATAGATAGTTAAATGTCCACACATCTGTAGATCATATAATATTGCTCATCCTAGCATATAGCCTTTTGTCTAGTTGATCAGCTCTCCTCAGCTTTTTCCACTACTTACTCTTGTTATAATCTTCAAGAGAAAAAAGGATATATATTATTATTACGCCATTATTGGCCAATCAATTTTTATTACTACTATTTATTATGACTCGGCACATTTTTTTCGCTTGATTCTTCTTTCTTGTTGCTGAATTTTTTGAGCTTCATGCAGAGAGATGAGAGAGCAAAAGCATGTGATGATAATAATGATTATGAGGGACATTAAATAGGAATCGGCTCTTTTTTCTCCCTGTGAAAAAGATCATCTCTTTGATCCATCCATTCATTCAAGTACGTGGCTCCGTTACGAAAAGGGATCATCTTTTGAAACAAGAGAATTATTATAGTACCTTTCATAATCTTAATCCTTCTCGAGACTCTATAGAGAACTATATGCAATGGAGTGACTTCGGATTTGAATGGAGATGATCACCTGTCCTGTCTCTTTTTTAGTAGGCTTTATTTCTGTCCGCATTCTTACACTTTGCATGCATGTCGGCATTCATGCATGCTAGCGAGTGATATAAAAAATAAACCGGGTAAATAAAAGTACATGTTTGCGTTTATTATTACACATATTAAGCTTCAGTAAATACACACGAGCAGGAAAATGAGCGAGAGCGATGGATAGATGGAATACACGCAGGTAGCATATTGTATTATATACACTGTTCGTTTCTTTACTTATTTTGATTACGTTACATTACGATGGCACGCAAGGATACAGAGTTGAAAATGGAATTGATATCCCACCAGTCACCACCACGCTGCTCCACCGCAAAAAGCCAGAAAGGAAAAAGAAAATCAAATCATTGTTCAAGCTCATGGAGCGTTTATACAATAAAATAACGTATGTAATAGGATCCAATTCTGATGAGGAAGGTGTGTTGTGTTCTATGTTGTTGCTGGGTTGAGTAAAAGTCACAGCGATTATTTGTGGAGCATGCATAAATACATATATCGGCTTGGTGAACAAGTGGCAATGGTATGGCTCTGGCTCTGCAATGCGATGGCAGGTGGATTAGTGGTCGTATTGCAACAAGGCAAATGTCTAGTAGTCTGCAAAAATGAAATATGAGACGGTCCTATAAAATATACGTACGAAGAGAGAAACTGACTTTCTGCTGCTGGTGGAAATGTGATATCAAAGCTAGAAGATTGTATTTTGGGCACGCACGCATAACATTGGCATCGCGTTCTGACGATGAAAACAAATAATTATTCGGAGTGGCTCAGACACACTTATAGCACATTATTGTGTTGAATAAAGAGAAGAAGAAGGGCAGAAGTGGAATACGCAAAACTTACATTAGTAGAGTAATGGAATGAATATATCAACTATATTTACTAATGACTATAGATATATATAAAGGTTGTGATGATAATGAGCATTCGATTTCGATGTAATAGTTTGTTCACTAATTCTGCATATATATACGAGATAAAGATTCATTGGCCAAAGTCATAATGACTCTAATTGCTCTGAGAGTTGCGCTGTGTGCTGAGTGAAGTGAAAGAGGAAGATATTTTGGTTGAGCTTCGTTTCGTACACAAATGAAATATGATGATGAGGTGTAATGGCTACAAAAATGAGCCCCACACATTATATACATAGATGATATCAAGTGAAACATGGGAAATGAGAGATGAGGCTGCGATGCATGTGTATTTTTTATCAAAGAGTATTTAATAATATGTTTAGGTTTTATGTTGATTGTTCATAGTGATAGATATGCCCAAGTTGCTTTTGTGGCTGAATCAACATATCATCCTTATTTATATATGATATAAACATTTGAACATTAAATCTAATAAAGCTACTTACATTTACACTTTGCCACCCATAAAAGTCTATAAGTTCAAAAGCGTAGATGTAAATGTAAGTTGATAGTTTACAAAACGCTCTGTTGTATCCTGTTTTTCAGATTCCATTCGATGTGACCAAGAAATTGGATGAGGTCCGTTTGCTCGAGTCACGGAAATCCGCTCGCCTCCAGGAACAGGACTTTGACTTTGCCAGGTTGGCTGACATGTCAGACCGGAAACGCAACCAGCAAACTGCCTCCATTGACGTTCCTAGGAACAATAATGTGTAAGTTCATTTCTGCCTCTTTACATTGTTGTTGTGTAGAGCACACATTGTAATTACATTTTGTGGGATCAGTGTCCCTGCCCTTCATCCTCATCATGTGAACAAAAAACAATACCCAAAGTAAGCAACCTTTATATCTCTCCTCTTCATGCACAATCATCATCATCATTGTGTTAATGATGACCGGCAAATCTACCGGTGCTGCTGCTGCTACTTGCTACAGCGCCCATACTTTCCTCTATTTTAACCAGCCCACTACAATAACCACCTCCTTTCTCATCATCATCATTATTATTCATCATGGATGGTTATGCAGCTTCAATGCAGCATAGTAATCATACTATGTTCTTAAATAAAATACGCATTTCATGCAGTAGCCAAAGCTATAAACTAAAGAGCTATAAAGGTAAACCCAACGAGCTTGATAAAAAAGCTCCAGGCAAGCCAAGCCATAGGCATGTCAAGTCATGCACTATATACATATTATGAACCTTACTTACCGTACCTGTGTGTTAGGAAAAAAGAATAAATACGAAAGAAATTTGACCAGCAAAAGGTCCTCAACTCCAATATATAGTACTGATACGCATATAAATTAGTTAATAATAAACAAAACGGATCAACAGTATAATCTATACAACTACCTATTCTTCAGCTGTTTCTTGGCTATTGTTATTATTACACATGCCGTATGCGGTGGGTGACTCCTCGGAAACCGGTATTTCTCTCTCGAGTGCATGACCCTCACCTTAATAATCATTACACACACAATCCTTTTAGCCCATATCATCATTATTGCCTATTGTTATGTGTATCCATAAAAACTATCCCGTCTCTTATTTTTTTTCTTGGATTTGGGAAGAGCGTAATTTTTTTTGCAACGGACGTTGTAGAGCAGACCCGGCTTTTTATGTCTGACTGCATACTCTTTTTTCTTAACAGCTGGCTAAGCAAGGCACCTAAGAAAACCGGCACTCCTCTGCTTTAAGTAGTTTCCCTATTTTTAGATATATTTTTTAGGAGTATTATTAAGTAGTAGTATATAAGGAAAATGCATGCACGGCTGCCATCAGAATCATACCGTTGGCAGCGCTAGAGTTTTATCGTCTACGATTGCTTGCGATTAGGTAGACTTGATAGGAAATAGACCTTGTCCAATGTGATACATACAAAATATTATGGTGATGTGATGATCACTATTACCTTCTTCATTAATAGTCATTTCTGAGATAATTAAATACGGCAGAAAAAAAAGTAGAAGTGTACTAATCTTCTCCTGTCTAATTTGCAAATGTGGATGGGCGAGTAGATTTTAGTTCGGGTTAAACTGTATGTGTGTGTTTCATTTTTTCAACCTACCTTTTGTACTTGATTCCCGTTTCGTTTGCAAAATTTGTGTCAGTATTTATTAGTTTTGTTCTTCTACACACTTAAAACATGATAAAGTGGAGAGATAAAGAGGAATCTTTTCTTCTTGCTTAAAAAAATGTCATGCATTATGCATCCCATAGCTTCAAGGTACATTATCCGGTTTTCTGTATAGGGTAATAATTTCATTTTTGAAACGCATTTACCTCGCCTTTAACATTTACTTACCATTTATTCACATACATAGACGACAATTGTATATTTTAATTGATTGAGAATTAACTGGATTGGAAAAGAAGAAGAGAGTAAAAAACCTGTAGGTTAACTGTAGAAGCATGTATATACTCCTCGTCTTTGTTGAATACAATTTATATAATTTAAAGAGTTATTTGACGTAGACTTTGACTTAAAAAGATAAGAATCAAAGAGTCAAAAGTACGTATGTATGTTTCCCATAGAGCGATGAATTAATTCTTAATTGATTTCAAGCTTTTGGCATTATATATATGTTGCTACTTGAGATTTGAGTGAAACGACAGTTTTTGAGCAAGTTCTTTGGTCACAAGCCGTTCGTTGATCCTCTTGGTGGCTGTCTCGCTTTGCTTTTTATTGTCACAAAATGAAAAAAAATGTTAAGCTGACATAAGAGGCCATGTGCATAAATCACAGTAAAGAATCAAAAGAATAAACTGTTGGTTCTCAAGTAAAAAATATATATTTTACATTGATATGCTGTAGCACATCTTTCTCTTTATTTTGCATCACATCAAAAAAGATTTTTTCCCTCAGGTACGTAAGTAGTAGGCACATGTTATACAAGTACCTACAAGATATTTGATCAGTCAGTCATTGTTCTTTGATATATTTTTCACATTTCATAATATGTGATAATAATAAACAGCTGAAAGTTCTTTTCATTGTTGTTTACAATCATGTGCATACTTAAATATCCCCAAGTCAAAGTCGAGAACCGAGGTGGTATATGTATAGTTAGTTGTGTATGATGACCTGGTTATCAAAAGCAAAATACGAGATGAAGTCGCAACATTGTTTTTGTTTGTGCTCTTTGCGATACAGATTGCACCTCATCACATGCTTACATATTATATCCATCCATTCTTTACCTTGTACCACATCATAAATATCATTGTGTCCTTACACACAACATAACGCATTTAGCTTTTCGTAACTTTTTTTTGCTCTTGCACGAACGAATACATTAAATATTAGCTTGCTCAAAAAATGAAGTGCCCCATTACGAGAACGCTTTATGACTACTATAGGAGCTCATCTAGGAAACTTATAGTATACATGTTATATGATGTTACACTAATTTTAGAGTAGGTTAACAAGCATAACGTTGCGCCCGAATGTAAAGAAAGAGGTTTTGTGTAGCGCAAATTCCTTTGTTAGTGTGATTACCGATTGCAATTGCAGGTATTGCATATATTGTGTACATTTTACCCCAAAATATAAAGGCGAAATTGATCTCCAATCAAGCCTCAATTTTTCAGCAAGGACATGAAATACCTACCAACTACCTTAACGATTTGTACACATATATTTTTACCGTGATCCATAATCACTAAGTTTAGTAGTAATTTAATCTTAATTAACTGCACAGCAAAAGTGAACCTTAACGCTCAGAAAAGTTAGTTTTAGACCAAAAAAATTACTAGAATTTTGCTCTTTTCGCTTAAATGGATGCATACAGATAAAAAATATACATTTGATATGTTAGCCAATCAATGGAATGTGAATGGAAACAAGTTGCAGTTATGATGAGACGAAAGGTACTTTACGACGAGGTTACATTTTTCTTTCCATGTCGTTTTTAGCAATAAAAGTATAATAATATAATACTACTCCGTATAATATGCTAGACTTTTATGCTAATGTTATATGGGGTATGATGAGGAATGTGACATTGTTTCAGCACATTTCATATACCGTTATGTGCGGTGACGGCAAGTAAATTGCATTCATGTGTTGTTATGTATGAAATGAATTAGTTGTGTGTGCACATTATATGTTCATCTCAATGCCAAAAAAGTTAATAAGCATAATATGCATAACTTGAAGGGGATAGAGAAATTGATGTGATCCAAAAATACCAAATACGGTGTGTGGTAGTGTAGTTGCGGAATATGCATACATGAGATGAAGATTTGTTGCATTTTTATGGAGATGTGAAAGAGAGATGTCATAAATATCTGAAAAATACATTGTTATTCGTACTTTCACAAAGTACGAGATATATTGTCTGTATTCAATCCATGTCACATTATGTTGGTGAGAGACTGACTGAGGCTCCATTTGACAAGAAAGACCGACGACCGAACGACCCGCAGGATAAAAAAAGAGTTGCCGATAGAGAGTCGGTTGATATAATAGGTAGGTATATAGGTGTTTGGTCGCGGGTGTCATCATCATCATATTGCTCATACTAATAAGGATCTGTTCCATTTACATGGTTAATTAGCCCAACTCATCTACTCTGAGCCATTGAGCTGCAGCAGCTAGATGAAGAGGAGAGTTGACGCCATGATTTATTGCAGCTTCATCATCCTACTCTAAATAACTTTTTCCTTCATTCAGCATGACAAATATGTGTACAAACGGGAGAAATGAAGATGAGCAAAAAATAAAGATGGTATTCAAATTTGCATCATCATCCTCAGCTTATCCTTTTGTTTTTAAGGAATCAGTCGTGATCACGATGATGTGCACTAGAATAACGAATTGCAATTTTCTGAGTTGCAACAGTCGAGGATTACAAAAGAACAAGAGTCATTTTCAGTTTCAACTGTTTCACTTCTTTTTACGCTTCCTTTTTCAAATTCCCTACCGTTTTTGTGAAATATCTGCGTTATATTTTTTGTCACAAAAATGAGAAAGTTTTTTTTTTCAGAATTCGTCAATAGAAGTAGCAGAACAGTGTATTTTTGCACCAAAAAACCAGAGGATCTTAGTGAAGCTTGTTTGAATTAACAGAGAGTTGCTGATGATGATCATGATGATTTATGCTGCGTGAGAGAGAGATGCATCCATCGATTCGTCAAGCATTATATATTCCTATTATCATTTCAACTTCACTCGTTTTCTTCAACAACAATCAGTCGCATTTAGTCAAGCAGAAAGTCACGATTTTTTTGTGTTGCATGTTGTGAAATTCTTTACTAATAGAATGAATGAATGAATAAGGGAGATGCAAAGTACGTGGTGCGTTATTATTTTGAAAATGTGATTATTACTCTGAGAGGCTTTTGCTTTATTGCTTACCATCTCACTTCAATCATCCTGCCTATAAGGGAGATAGGGAGAGATGAGATTTAAGCAAAAGTCGAGCAGAGCAGGGGGAAGAAAACGAGAAGTATTTGTGAAATGGTTTGTATCTCTCTTGTTCAGCAATCATCACACTGCAAAAATAACTGCCAAGCGAAATGTTATCACAACTCTTGATCATCACCCTCATCCTTTCCAATATTATTAAGAACATTATCTCATCACATCACACAACACATCATCAAAGCAATTGAGCTGCAAGCAAAAAGTATTGCCATCATCAGAAGCACAACGGCACATACTATTTCTCAAACGATACGAAGCCATTTTGTATTCTGTACGCTTTTCGAGGTAAATCGACTGTTATTTCCTGATGTTGTGTCATATTGCAATCCATTCTTCATTCAACTCATCCCCCCTTCTCCATTCCACAATTCCATTTCATTTTTTGGTAAGCTGCCGGCTATACAGCGATGTTATTGTTGATGATGATGATGATAGACCATCTCTCTCTCTCTCCTTCATCACGGTTGTCCGATTTTCTCTCTGAAGTCCTCTATTTTATCAACTCTTGTCATTCATGCTGTGTGACGGTGGTACGTACAGTACGACCAATCAAGATAAAGCTGCTTAACTCACGGAAATGTTGACATGCCACAATCCACGTTGAACGATAGTATATATATATTGTATATGTATGTAATTTCAATTTGCATAATGGCAGCTCGAAATTGCAAAATAGGAAGCCTTTATTTCTGGCTCATTGATAAAGCTCTATTTATACACAGTGTTTGATGAAAAGCCTAGTGACAATCTCCGGAAATCATGGGCTCAAGGACGAGAATCTCTAGCGAGTTAAAGAGCTCTCTTCTCTTTTGGTTTGTTTGGACAGGGAAACAATGCCCGTTATGCGAGATCAAGACTGATGTTTGCATAAAAAATACTGACGTCGTTCGTTTTTGTTTCATAAAGGTTTAGTGTGCTCTGTGAATGAAAAAACTGATGTAAATTAGGTTGTCATCTTCTCAACTTAAATGAAACTGGATGTTCAAGGGAGCTGGTTGACTGACATGAAAAGTCGTCCATGGCACTTCATCCTCTTTCATGAGTTATGACGAATGAATCGTCAAATGAAAAAGCGGTGAAGAGCGTGAAGTAAAAGGCTATTTTGTGGCATAATGTTTAAAGAAGTACATAAAGAATCAGGGCCAAGGCTACTTTTATTTAATTTCTTTGGTTCTGCTTCGTTTCGTTCATCGCAGAAAAAAAGTTTAGCGAGAGTTGAGTATTGGGCATCTCTGCTTTTCTTTGGGATAGTCAAAATATTCGATCGACTCGACGAGTCTCGTAACTTTGCTATAGACTCTTCTGCAATACGTACTTCATCAAAATCATGAACAAGAGTATATACTGTGTCTGCTTTATTGCACAAGCAATGATACTAACCAAACCATATTTATCCAAGGCGAAAGGAGATTGCGTTGTTGTGTGGGCGCATAATATATGTAAATGCACATAGCATATAGCGCTTACTTTGCCAAAACGCTTACATAACTCAACCTAGTCCTTAAAATCGGAATGGAAAGCATGTTCTATAGAGGGGGGCTCTTATTTCGTGTTATATCATCTGATCTGATCGTCGTGGTACTCGCTACCAAAACAACTCATTGAGTCCTTTATATACCGAAAACCTCTCGGTTTCATGTACATCTACGTAGTAGGAGGAGAAGTGACTCACACAAGGGAAAAAGGGAAGCCAGATTTTGGGTTGATGCTGATGTTGATTGTGCCCTCCTTTACAGCCTAGCAACTTGTACGGCACCAGCTACATGATCGAATGTGTAGTTCAAAAGTGGGCCAACCATTCCTCTACATTTCATCCTTTAGCTGGGAATAAGGGATCTGGGAGTGGGGTTGGGCATATACAAAAGTTTCTAGCTAGAGCGTGAGCAGACTTTCTCTTTCCAGACCCTTTTTCAACACTTTCAAGGAGCAAGAAGATACGTAGTTAGACTGGACTATGCGTATGGAATATTGCGATGGAAAGCAGTTCTACGTTTTGCTTACTTAGGTACCTACGAGCGTACGCGTGTGGAGATACATATTTACTTCTAAAAGTTG
>JAANSM010000498.1:0-27600 GCA_036850725.1 Orchesella villosa | reverse complement strand
ATGACCTACTCCTTTTCCCTTTTCACTTCAATTCACCAACAATATTAGCTTTATCTTGAGTGAATGAAGGGAGGAAAAAAGGGAAAAGAAGGCTCAGCTCAATAGCATCAACCATTTCAAATAAAGCCTAGTTGGTTTTAATACCTTTGCTCGTCTTTCTCAAACAAGATACAAAATTATCATTGTATAAACATGTTAGGCTTCTCATTCTCTCTCTCTCTCTCTTCCTTTTATAATTTTTTTCACTCGAACGTTAGTTCATAAAGAAGAAAAATGAAGTCTTTTGGCTAATTAGAGATACACGGAGAAAATTGTTGGAGGAGGAAGGCTTCTTCATTTATTTAATGAAGACCGTAAAAATATGCCAGCCTAATAATTCTTCTTTTTTCCCTTAATATTCATTTCTTACTCGCTTGGATTGCTGCATCACAAGCAACAGAATTACTCCCTTTCTTCTCATTCCATTACAAATGGGCCGGGTCGATCCCCTAAACCTTAAAGCCCAAGACGTTAGAAGATGGTCATGTATAAATTTGGGCTTTGTGTACAATCAACAAAACCGAAATTAAACGTAAATTACCTATGCATATAACAAAAAATATGCTGTTGTACCAATGCAATGTTTATTTCGGAATAACTATATTTTACTAGTTGACGGTAAACTTCACTGCAGTCTAGCATTTATCCTATTGCTTTAGCAATGTAGAAAAGCGGTAAGATTTCACCTCAAATACAACGCACCAATGAAGCATAAAGCGTAACTACAATTTTTATAAATATTTTGACATCTCCGCAACAATTTTAACATTTCTGTCACGTAACAGCCATACAGAAAACTAGGAAGGAACACATTACGTAAATCCAGTGATTAATAGCTTTTCATGAATCATGATTCTGTTCATCTCTGATACGAACATTGCTTACACTCACACACATATATATATATATGCTGTTCCTATTACCCAAAAGAATAAAATGAGAGCAGTACAATCACAAAACTTTCTTTAAGGTATCGATGAGATTTGCATCGTAATACTCTTTCAGCCCTCGGATAGCCACAAAGAATGTATTGGAGAGCTGACGACGACGTCGACTGACAGGATACACCGAAAAGGCTCAGTTACAAGTCCCAGAAAATCTTTCCCAGATCCCTTCCTCTTCCTTTACTTATGACTTAACAAATGTGATATGTGGTTGAGTGTGCAACTTGCATGTTGAAAGAAAAAAACTGAGATCCGGACTAAACCCTGTAGCATAACCTATAGCCATATAGGAAAAGTATATGTTTATAGGCCATTATTTTCATAAATAGTTATAGTATGCCCTTTTCTTATCGAGTAATGGAGCGAACGCATCATGCATCAGTATAGTAGAAAAAAGGGGAAATTATAAGCTATAGCCTCATAGGAAAAGTATATGTTTATAGGCCATTATTTTCATAAATAGTTATAGTATGCCCTTTTCTTATCGAGTAATGGAGCGAACGCATCATGCATCAGTATAGTAGAAAAAGGGGAAAGGCCACACTGCTGCAATTGCAGTAGCGTTACAACGTTGTTCCAAAGTAATATGGAATATTTCAAGATGCATTATTTGTTGATATTGAAACACAAAGATGGTTTAGAGAAAGAAAGATATGCTTATAGTCTTTATTTTATAAAGATTCCAGACTAGACTAACAAGATTTTGTGAGCAGAAGAAGAAAAGATTGTATGGAAGAACAAGAAAGTTACTTGAAAATAGGAACTGGTTGCTTCTGCAAAAATATATGCATAAGCCCACAATGCTCTAAACTTATACTACAAAAAACATGATTTCTTCTTTACTACAAAAAAACATGATTTCTTCTCCTTCTGGATGTGGCATGCATGCATCCAGCGAAAGTTGTTTTTTTCTGTGAGGTAATAGTTACACACCATGTGTAACTGTGTAAGAGCTTAGTGAGCTGCATAAAAAGCCTGAGAGAGCTACAATGCAATGGGAAGCTATAGTAATATACCTATTACTTACCGCGTGTTGTCGTGTCGCTTCTTTCTTGGATTCTCCGTTTCTTTCGAAAAGCACGTTTTTTTTTGTTATTCACTTGTAGCTCGTTTTTATATACATTAGTCTATAGCTTAGGTTGTAAGTAGTTTGGCTATGCTCACGATATAGATACTTATGCAATGGGGAGCTTGTTTGTGGGTCACAAACAACATGCGAGATCCTTCACATTCATGAAAACAAGAATGTTTCGCAAGATTCAGAATCAGTCTTTACTGGAAGCAAATGTATACCTAGTTTGTGTACTTACCCGGTTTTTCACATATGCTAGGCATTAATCTTAACACTTTTTTTCGCTGTTTAGCCTATTTCATGTTCACTCTCACTTAAAATAAAATTAGGAAGTTTTTAATTACAAAGTGTAAACAGTCTTCTTTCTTCTTGCGACACTATTTACGTCACCTACAGAAAATTTTTGGATGCTCACATAAAAAAATTGTAGATGTATTGTAAAATCCCTTGTTGACAAAAAGTTAATAGGGTAGTCAAGCTAATACAGTCTGAGCACACAAAATAAAATGACTTTCATATCATACGATTTCAAGACCAGAGTATTCTTTGTTGGCTTCCATGAGCAAAAATAAATATATAAATTTCAAGGTGTCAATGAAATTGTGGAATCGTTAGGTAATTCCTCAAGACACTTTAGGTTCTAGTATACCATCTAAAACTCAATTCAAAATTCTCATTCAACAGTCGTCCCCGATGCCACTAGTTTCTACTTATTTTCCTTATTTGTGAATTTCCTTCGTTCCAGGGAATGAAATCTCATGAGAAATTTTCTCTATTTGTTTGTATTGTACATGAGTAAAGTTTGTATGAGTATTGACGTTTGTAATATGGTTGAAATAAGTATGTAGCATAGTTGAAAATTATTGGTGGTTGCACGTTCAAGGACTTTCTCTTATTGCCTTCTTCTCCATTGTTCATAGGAAGTCTCAGGGGTGAGGCTAAGAAGTGGAATTAAGTTGAATTATTATTGTCAAGTAACTTTTGTTGCAAATGAGTGACACATTTGGGGACAAGGGCTTATTTCATGTCAGCACTTTGTATTTTCATCCAAAAACAACACTTCATGCTTTGTATATAAAAAAAACCTTGTCTTCTCACTCTTATTCCCCTTGTTCCTCTACTTTAGAGCACGATATACCCCCACTTCGTATTAGCAGTAGTAGAGTCAGGAAGCCGAAAAGTAAGATGTTGAATGTGAAACGGCAACACCACACCACACTTTTCAACAAGTATAATATTATGCGAATGTCTTTTCACACATAAAAGGAGAAAGCATTGCTACAAAACATGAAGCACCACGACACATTGTTTACCATCTTCTTAGAGAATGGAACAAGTCAGTGAGCTACTTTAGTATGCTCAGCCAAGTGCAACAAGAGACAATTTGACCTTCCTTCTCCCTTGCTGGTTTACAGGTCGTGTTTATCATTATCATGAGAGGGTTTTCTAGTTTGTTCCCGGTTTCCGGAATTTCATATGGCAGGATATAATGCATTATTGAGCACAATGGAACATGTGAACTCCAATTTTCTTCACTTTCACTCTTTCTAACTAATAAATAAATAATTGTATAACCTTTCAACTCCCTATTTATTAACTATTTTCAAGTTACAACTTTATCAACTTATTTTTCCCTTCATTAGTTGTTGCTTGTTTGAGATATTCAAAACCCAGAAATGAATTCTCTACAAACTCTTTAAAAACATCACTATAAACATTAAAGTGTTTATTTGTCCGCTTTCAATCCTAATTTCACTAGTTTCTTGCAACCTTTCTTGAATAGGAAAACTTGGTTACTTTCTCCAACTCACAATTTACTTTTCTCCGTACGACAACAAAGAGAGAATCACCGCTTTTCTTGAGAATGTCTCATATTTATAAGAGCTTGAATATGAAACAGTTGAGCATAAAACGTACCAAATATAAACACCACATACCAACAACTTGTCATTGAATAGCTCAGGAAAGAAGTCTGTTTGGAAGGTTATCAACTATGAAATTTACGAGTTCAATGGAAGCCATAACAATCTCCTTTTACCAAAAATAAACACCACATACCAACAACTTGTCATTGAATAGCTCAGGAAAGAAGTCTGTTTGGAAGGTTATCAACTATGAAATTTACGAGTTCAATGGAAGCCATAACAATCTCCTTTTTTGTTTTCATAAAGAAAAAAACGTATAATGGTAAGACACCAAAAGAAATAATAGTGTTATTAGCGATAATCTGCGGTTGTCTCACTTCTTTTGTCCTTTCATTCACCAACTCAAGACTTTCACTACACGTTTTTATTTCACCTTTGTATCTACTTGTAATGTAGACGAGAAAAGAGGAGAAAAATGAAAGAAAGTCACCATTTTTTTTGTCCTCCTACTTGGTAACGGTTTCTCTAGGGATAAAGTGAAGAGAGAGGAAAATACGCGGAGCCACGCGTGTAAGTGTATAGATGTGTGTATA
This sequence comes from Orchesella villosa, assembly GCA_036850725.1. Taxonomy (NCBI): domain Eukaryota; kingdom Metazoa; phylum Arthropoda; class Collembola; order Entomobryomorpha; family Orchesellidae; genus Orchesella; species Orchesella villosa. The sequence continues at coordinate 23,087 of JAANSM010000498.1, read as the reverse complement.
TATATTTATTTTTGTGTTTGTGGAAGAGGAATCAAATGGAGTAAAGTCAGCAGTTGACTGGTCACTGGTGCACCTTGTCACTCCACACATTCATATATCATATGAATTCCAGACACTCCATTTGGCAGTCATGATATGCATAATATGTGAATGTGTGCAAGCCATTCTCCCAATCTTTCTGCCCTTTTCAATAATAAGAGAGCGAGAGAGAGGGAAAAGAGAAGAGAGGAGGGCAATATATGTAAAAACAAGTAGTAAAAACAGAGTCGAGCATGCTGAGAGTGAAAACAAGGTAAGCAAAGGAGACGAACGCAAGCAATAATAATAATATCAGAAAGTGATTGCATTTACTACTGCTACTACTACTACATATATATATTGCTATTTCCATGCGTCTCAACTCCTACTCTGTCCGACTTCATGTAGCCGTTCATGGCTGCAGAATCTTTTAAGCAATAAAAACCTTCCTGTAGCCGAGACCAAAACCTTCCTCTGGAAAATTTCCAAAACATTATAGCTGGGGGGCTTCGCCTCCCAGACCCCCCCAGTCGCGGTTTGTCACTATATTATGCCACCTAAGGCTATTTTGCGCTTTTTTAGGGTTTAATTTTTTTCACAGATTGTCTCCAAAACGTAATTCGTTTATTGGCCATTTTTCACTTGGCTTAATTTGAAAGTAGAGCAGACTGAGATGGTATTTTTATGCATACGAGGGGCGTTTTTAATTGGTTAAAACCGATTTGCTGCAGATAAGTGGGAACCATTTTTAAACGTATCTCTATAGGACTCGCAAGATTGAACTCTTGGCTCTCTTTTGGAACACTTTCTTTTCGTCGAAAATTCCACCTTCACTTAAAAATCGGTAACCAAGGTGGATAGTACACCTCAAATTACGCCAATGACATCTTCTGGCTCCCGACACGCCACTTGGCCATACATTAAATTTTCAGAGTTTTCTAAATTTGAGAATGTAGCCAACATATGGATTACAACCTTGCTAAATCTTGACTTGCCAGACATCGTTGTTGATAAGAACGATGCCATGATTGGGCAGGGCGTTCCAAGAATAAGTTTTTCGCACTCTTCCTCCCGGGGGTCCCAATTTTTTGCTAACTATTTTCAGGAAATTTTTTTCAAACTATCAGGAGCGATCTTTTTCCACCACCTAACTTTGATGGTATATTTTGAGTCGAAGATGGCATTTTTAGAGGTGGAGTAAATTATGAAATTATAGCCACGCGTTCAAATATTGCGAGTGTATGAAAATATTTGACACAAATTCTATAGAATTCGAGTTTCAGGCTCCTCAAACCAATTCAAAAGAGCACCTCGTATATTTACATAGTTGCTTCCCGTCGTTTCTTCATCTCTCCATTTCCTTCCCCTACTTTTTTCCTTCCTCTCGCTATTTTCTTCGCCTTCCCTTTTCGTCTCCCTCCCTATTTTCTTCCTTCCCTCACTTTTTCTTCCTTTCCCCTCCCTTTTCCCCTTTCGCTCCCTTTTTCCCTTCCCTTCCCCTCTCTTTTTCTTCCTTTCCCTTTCCTTCCCTTTTTTTCTTCCCTTCCTTTTTCTTCCCCTCCCTTTTTTCTTTCCCTCCCCTTCCCCCCTTCTTTTTTCCTTTTTCTTCCTCTCCCTCTCTTTTTCTTCCTTTTTCTTCCTGTAGCGTGGCTACAGCGCTACAAAAGATTCTGCAGCCCTGTAGCCGTTCAATCTAATATCAACTTAAAAGGTTTAACAGCGCGCGGTGGTGATGAACCAAGAGATTGGGATTGCTACTTCGACACTATACTTTCTACTGGCTCAGTAATGACTACTAAACATGTTTTTCCTAGTCATAATAATATTATAGGTAGCTCAGAGAGAAAGAGACAGAGAAAGAGTAAGCTGGTTCATATATTTTCATTGAAACAGGAAAAACCAAACGCTTCACCAGTACCAATACTCACCGCGATCACGACCATCAACCAATGTTTCACAGGATATAATGGATATGGATGCATATGTATAAACCATTATTAGCAACCATAACATGGAGTAGAAGCGATCATATTCTCTCCTCACTCTTTGTCAAGTTGTGTGTGTACATGTGTGTGTGTGTGTTGATTTCCTTAGCATATTAGTGGGAGTAAGAATGTATTTATTAACTTAGCACGTTATTTTGTGCATCGTTATCATTGACTTGGACAGTTAATATAGAAATCCTTCCTGTCAAATGGCATTTTCTCAGGCACAAAAGGAGGAAATGCCCAGAATTCAAGACGGGGTGTATATATATATATCTAGCTAATCCCTTTTCCGACGACGACCAACAGGAATGCAACCTGTGTGTATTATACCCACCAACAAGCACCCACACACATGAACAACATTACTATATACACTCAATGAATGCTGTTTATCATCATTCCGTATCGTATCGTATGCATATTATTAGCCTATCTATAAATCAGCAGTTTACCTCACATTTCAATCTGGATTGATGATGGGGAAAGTATGAGGAACAAACATGAGGATGAAGAGAGAGAGAGAAAGAGGGAGAAAACAGGTTTGAAGTAAAGTTGATAATGTTTGGCATACCAATTCAACTCTCCCTGCGCTTCGCTAAACATATGTAAAACATGCTTTGGGCTGTGTGGATAGAAAACGCATGTTGTACTTGTCTATGCACCGTGCACCCGTTTCGGCTATTGAGCTCCCTCAGCTGAATTGAACTTTGTTTAGAGAGAGAGAAAGAGAGATGAATGTAAAAACCAGAAAATTATGAGCTCTTCCCATGAACTCGAGTTGTTGCCTCTTCATTTCTCTTTGCAGTGTGCAAAAGCTTCGAGTATGATGTGTGTGTGCAGTGCATCAAGGAAGGTCGGAGAAAATGGAGAGATCACATGCATCCACCTCTTTACTTCTAAGTTGAAAAGTGAAACGGCTAGTTTACGCGAATCACTTTTCTCCCTTTCTGGCTTCAACTTTGTTGTAACCGTTTAGTTTACTGGCCTCCACCATGGCTTTTTACCTTTTACGTTTCAATGGCGTTTCATTTTCAATTGGGTTTAAGTGAATGTAGGATTGACGTGCAGCTGGTGGGATGTGAAAGTCTCATGCAACATTAGAAAAGTAAAGAGCGGAGAAAGTGTGAAGAATGAATCTACCTCTTATTTTTTGTTATTTTTCAATTCTCAATATTTTTTTTGTTTGCTCAAAGTTTGTTAGGTGGCTTAATATAGTATTTTTCTTGAAGATACTTACAAACTTTTATCAGAAACGAATTAAACTTATAAGTGATGAATCAAAGAGCTTCCAATATAAAAAGGTTGATTAAATTACTTGATGCATTGTAAATATAGAGAACAAAAAATATTTTTGTAAGGAGTTGCATACAAGTCAACAAAGTCGGCTATTTTGCCTGAAGGAGCTATCTGTGAAGCTACCGTAAACTTTGTTCATACATGCAAAATTGCATATTTATTATTATATGCCCTTACCCCATTTCACAATACTTATACAACATTGTTTGGGAATGAGCGCTCTACAAAAATAAATACATCATTTACAATCACAATACAATACCATTTACAAATGCTATGCTTTCACTACACACATACATGCACAATATTTTTATTGGAGTCCAAATTTGAGGATCGAAGTTTAACATAGAGAAATAGCGAGTGTACAACCGTTTTAGCCGCTGGAGGAACTAGAAGGAGAACGGAAAAAGGTGAAATCAAATCAACGATAATACAAGCCTCCCTGTAGGTATAAAAGAGGGATTTATTTCAATCCGAAAAGGCTAGTCGTCAAGCCCCTCAAATCCAATCCAATAAAATGACCCCATACATCTATCTCAAGTCACATTTTGCCTGCCCACACATGTACCATTTTTATTGTGTTAGCTTAACACTTTCTTATTCCTTATATAATGTACATACTTCAAAACTTGGAGGGGTATATCATGCTCATAAATGTACAAACAGTGTTTTGGTGTCGATGGGAGCAAATGTAAAATAATAAACCGGCTCGAATGCTGAATGGATATTGCAGGAGGAACAATGTGAAACGAAATAATATGCATATGTCAAGCACTTTGTTAGTTAGTACTACCCAGAAAATTCGTTCCACCACTACTCTACACACACCTCTCTGTACTCCTTCCACGTTAACTAATAATCTCAATAAATCCAGCTTGACTTGACCGACGTATTGTAATCGTGTTATATATATTCCTCAATTTCATGCACAGAATTTCTCTCTATTTTGTAAAAGCTTTGGTTTGGTTTCCAAGAGGACGTAAATGACGATGGATTTGAGGCTCTAATCAAAAGTATCCATCTTTCAATGAAACTTATTAATCATTTTCATTAAACTACCGATCAGTCAACTACACGAACGCTTAGCTGACTGGGGATAGAGAGAATGGACATTTTATCAGTAAACGAAGCTGAGGCAAAACTTGCCCTTTAAAAATTTACCTGAGCTCGTAATCGTAACTCTCTTGGAGTAAGAGCACGGTGAGAGACTCGATACGAGCGTTTTATGCAAATGTAACAGGTAATTCTCCAAGCCTAGCCATAAGCACAATCTTTAAAAATTTACCTGAGCTCGTAATCGTAACTCTCTTGGAGTAAGAGCACGGTGAGAGACTCGATACGAGCGTTTTATGCAAATGTAACAGGTAATTCTCCAAGCCTAGCCCATGAGTACAAAGCATATATATATAGAGATATATTTTGTATGTAATTTATATAACATATGAACAGAGAGGCACACATCATCTTTCTCCGTTTCTGTTATTCCATAGAACACTGGTTGAAAATCCATAATATTTGTATAGGCTGGGAAATCGTTGTCATATAATTATTTATATTGAAATGTAAATATTTTTCTTCTCATTTGCATACTAAGAGGGGAGTCAGAACAAGCGGACAAAATACATTCACAGCTTGTATTTATCCGAGAAATGTAGTTTTACAAAGTTGTTGTTTCACATGATGGAATTAATAATAAAGCTTTACAGCCAACAACCCACCGTTCCTGTTGTGTAGTATTGGTGGTGTGCTATGATTTCCAAGTCGAAAAGTCAAGGAAGGTCTTTATATTTTTCCCCCTCTTTTGTTCCTCTGTGTGCCAAACCAAACCACCTTTCACTTGTATTTATTATCGATATTATATGACCACTGCATTGCTGTAAGCGAGACGAAACACGATCCCGTGACAGCTTGTAGATGGCATACTTTGACTTACATATATATATATGTATCACAATATACCATACACCATTCTAAATAGTGGTAGCGAAGACTACACACATTTATTTGCCTGCTTCAATACTTTCCTTTTTTTATGTATATTTCTATCAGTCATTTGGTGGCTTAAAAAATATGCATATTTTTTGGTTATACATTAGTCACCACACCAATATAACTTACTATATGTCAGTTTCCACCCGTTTTTATAGCTCTACAGAAATTGATGTTGGACATGCTGTTTCCTGTATTAAATGGGTTTGATATGAAGAAAGAAAAAGGTGATATTTAGCTTATATAACAGTTATTGAACACTTTGCATTTATATCTTATTTTTTTAGGGGTTCAATATGGATAGTGTGTAGCTCAATATTACCAACATGCTTTAACATTTTTTGTAGCAAGCAAACCTTGAGCAGCGGTTTATCGCTTTTCCCACATTTTGCATTCTTGCTTATCGGTCAAACGAATTGATTGACTGACTGGAATTGAGTGTGATGGAGAGAGAGNTTATCGGTCAAACGAATTGATTGACTGACTGGAATTGAGTGTGATGGAGAGAGAGCACAATACAATAATACAATACAACACAACTTTATTGGTTTCGTTGCTTGTCGACCCCGTCCCATGCACGGTTTTGTGGAAGTGATTGCATGCATTACAAATTCATTTAAATGTGGCTAAGAAACATGCCCACTGTTTACATTTACATATTATGACTTACTAAAAAAGCTTAACATTTTCGTGGAAAGGTATATATGCGTCAAGTCAATGGGCACACACAATGGGATGTACCAATTCCTTGCTGATTTTCAATGGTATCCCTCTCTCCATTGGAAAAATGTGGACGCTGCCAACACCACCATTGGTAAGCTTATACGTGATTGCTAATAAATATTATCTTATTCCAGACAAAGTTCATAATATAACCTTTGTACATGAATGCAACCATTGTGACTACATCCCATTGTCTCCATATATGCACTCTTGAAGAAATGAAATACACACACGGTGCAGTGTGTGTGTGTTTTGTCTGTGTGCATGAATGAATGTCTTTCCCTCCCCCTTGATTTGTATGAAATGGAGAGGAGGTGAATATTTATTCATCATGGGTTTTAACAGATGCTTCGAATTTGTACTTTCCCATACTGATGATGACTACACACTTTTGATATTCGATGGGATGAACAAAGTGATCAATAAGTAAGATAGTGATCTTGTTAGTCATCCGTATTCCATTTTACTCATAGTGATAGAGTTGAAGTTGAAAGTAACTAAGGAAATCAGGAAAGTAGCAATGTTATGTGTGAAACCATGCAGAAAAGCAAGTATGTATAAGTTAGGTGACGTAAGTATCATTTTTACTAAAGGATTTACAAATACTTTACTTTTTAAATTAAACTTTTTTACTTTCTCTTTAATAAAAAACTAATATAATCTGAGGTATAACGTCAACTTTGAGACTATAAGTTTGTTAACTCGTTTTAATAATTTGAGTAAATAGCATAGCTTTGAGGAATTTTATGCTTTAGAGATATACATCGTTATTATCCTTGTGAAAGCTACTTAGGAAGAGTTGAGCGAGTTTTTAATTCAAGAGCAAACATTTCATCACCATGAACATGAGCATCATTTCTCCTCAAATTTTATGAAATTCATGATTGAAGTCGTCTCCCTCCATCATTTTACAAAGAGTAAATGAAAAGTATCGATTATCAGAAATCGGCTGATGGTGCGTGCAAAGGCTCATTTCACCACACGACTGCTTGCAAATGCATTAAAAGCTTTACAACACATTATCATTATCGTTCTGTTTCTTCTTCCTTTCACTGTTTATTTCAGCTCATCGACTTCAAATGTACAACAATGAGAGTGAAGATGATATGCACACACAGAGAGAGAGAGAGATTGTGTGTAGCCAAGAACGTATTCAGCACTGACATTTTATGTATAATCGGACAGAAAATGATGTAAGCGAATGCAAAGTAGTGGATTCTGAGCATCATCAGAAAAATGATGAAACGAAAGGCATTAGATACACATGCATTTGCATGATTTTGAAGGAAACCTTTTGGAAACAAAGATCTGTAAGTGGCAGGAACAATAATCGACATTGAGACAAGAGAAGTGGAGAAATAGCGAGAGAAAGAGAGGAAAGCGTGGCTACCAACTGTAAAATGTCATTGAGTACAATAGCATGAAAGTGAAGAGAAGAGAGAAGTAAAAAAGAGTGTGTGTGTGTTGCAATGCAATGCACTTCACTGAAAAACACATGGCTTTACATGGGATAAAAGAGTTTTTCCGAGAAAATCTATGTAAAACTTATGTTATTTATGGTACATATCACATTAACGAGAGACAGAGACAGAAGAGTTACATTTCGATGTTCGGTTGTGTTGTGTTATATGATGCCCATCGTTCTTTCTATTATTGCTTGTAGTAGGCCCGAAATAAGATATTGTTCGTTGCTGCTAAATAGAGAGAGAGAAAGAGAGAAGAAAGAATAGTTTCTCGTATTATTGTACTCATCCTTATAAAAATTTAGTAGAGATTGCAAGGCACAAACAAGGATTGGAGTAGTATGATGCGATGATGCAACAGCAGCAGCCTCTCATAAGTAAATGAAGCTCAATAACCACACATTTCGTGTATGTCCTTTAACACAATTCCCTTTCCTCCGATTTCGTGATTCCTGATGCTCAGTTTTCCGTTGTTGCTGTTGAAAAGGAAAAGATTAAAAGATCGATCAATTTTTGAGAGTTGAAAACGTTAATGGCTCGTACAAAACATTACGACATAACGACTCTCTTACTCTCTCTCTCTCTTGCTCTTTATGTTTATTTCGCCGTCGATATCATAGAAAAAAGGGTGAATGATGCTGTGTGATGTAGCCACGTGTGTAATGGACTATGAGAGTACAACTGTGCATAATACAGCCACTTAAAGCTGTGATACATGTGAGTAACAATAAGTATCCTGTATAAATCTCGAAAAACTACGTCGTCGCTACAATTTGTCGTGGTATCGTGAGCCACTCAAGTGTATTTTGCATTCTCTCCGATAGTTTCATTTTATTGCAAAAAAAATATTGAACTCAAATGGATTCAACTCAATTTTGAGACTCTTCAATCGTAAACCGTTCTTTAGTCATCCGTTATCATCAGAAATGATCAGTGATGAAGAAATTTGTTGGCAAAGTTCGTGTTCTATTTTGAAAACTTACACTAAAAATTTGAAAATTCACTAAAATTAAGACGATTTTAAAACATTGCCGACATTAAGTTTTATTTCAGCATTTAAAATTAAATGTATAAATCCATCTGCTATTTTTGTGCTGTAAAATGTAATTGGTTTGCTAAATTTTAATGCGTCATGCCACCCCACAACGCTTAAAAAATATTGATTATATACCACACTTTACTTTAGAATCAATGATGCCAATACAGAACTGAATAGCAAATTTATAACTAATGAAAATAATTTTGTATCTCTTGCTACACTTTGGTTACTTAAGCCCTCCTCTCGAAATGACTTCTCCATTAGTATCGGTCGTAAATTACGAAACGGAAATAAGGAAATGACTGCGTATACCAAAAACGGGACATAAAGATGGTCTTCTGATGACATAAAAACAGACTTCAACCTCCTATCATTGTTGCATTTCGTGCAAGCTTGATACGATCTGATACTCATAAAATGAACAAAAGCTTTTATTTTGTCAATCGTACAAACAAAGCAATGTAATGGCTTAAAATGTAACTACTATATGGGGCATACTGACGCTCCCAAACTTTCCGTATGCTACTAGCTTCGTTCACCATGCAATTCCATGAGAACAGCTTTCTTCACCTTTTCCGTCCCAGCTGGTCGGTAAAGCGAGCAAGTTGGTGAAAAACGTGAGACATCCCATACAGTGAGAAAGCACCCAGTACAGCCCTCTTTTATCACAAAATAGTACAATTGAGAAAGAGTCCTTTTCTTTTATATTTTGTTAGCATTCAGTTCTTACATCTTTTAAACACTTCTGCTGCTCATGATTTCGAAATTCCCATTACTTCCCGTGGTTATATACTTTCTCTTGCTTCCTAGAATGAATTTCATTAGTAACTAATGTCACTCTATCCTTGATTGTTTTACACGACTGCATCTGAGTGAATATTTGCTCTTTCTTCTTTAGCTGCAAATTTGCAATGAGCGTATTTACAAAGCTTAGCAGTAATATTGAACCCCGGCTTCCCTGTGTGTGCACAGTCTTAAGTTTTAAAAAGTAAGTAGCTCTCGTGCTCTATCACATTTTTTATTTTTATTCTTAAAGCAAAAAAGCCTTACTATCTATAAAAGCTCTGTTCCCATTTTATTCCCTTTCATAGGTAAAGGAATGAAAGAAGAATTGGGAAAAAAAGAATTGAGAGACGGGGCTCCTTTATGTAAAAAGCATAGCTGGAAAAAGAAGAAAGAGAAAAAAGATGGAAAAGGGAAATTTAATTCAATTTTTTTCGTGAAAGGAAGTCTGATTATGCGGTCATATTATTATAGCCTTCAGCTATTGTTTCCTCTCTGTTGCACTTTTTTTCTCTTCATTTATAATTATTACGATACGTCATATACACATGCATACGGGCATTTATTATTATTACTATACTCTCTACGAGGGGAGAAAGTCGGGCTTAGAATTAAAAAAAGTGGATTGAAATAGAAAATTGCGATACGAAGATGAAGCAGGCTTTTGCCGACATTATTTCTCGTTTTTCCCCTCTCTTCCCAAAAAAGCTATTTGTCCACCTACCCATCCATATACATATTCACTTGAGTCACCCACTATATTATTAAAGGGTTTCTATCTTATAGCTAAATTAATTTACGCTAAGCATAGCATTTTTCGTACCTGGAACATGGTAATATACAAAAAAAATAAGAGAAGAAAGACATCGAGTTAAAGCATTATTGTCAAAGATTGTCAAGCAAAGTGCAGGCTGAGCCGGATAGACAATGACTCTAGGTCATGATTCTTGTATGCCACGCTAGTCACATTATTTGATGATGACGATATAATGACACTGATGAAAGTTTGAAAGTATCAACATAATAAGTTTGACGAATAGGAAAAAGAATAAAAAGGAGTTATGCTTGAGTGATGACATTATGATGCACAAGTGCAATGAGCGTTCTTTCTCGTTCCTTTCGTTGTATACGTGCGTAGAGACAGGAGACTCAAGTTCGGGTAATAATGATGACATCTGCCTTCCGGCTAATTTTTGGTAGGATTTTATCGCTTTTTTATAACTTGTATCAGAGACAGGCTTATTTTTTCGTTTCATGTGGGCATAATAAAGGAAATAGATTTTACTATAGTTTTTTTGTGTGCTACGGATGGATTCAAACAATTATCCTGAAGAAGACAGAGAGTAAGCTTCACATGTTTGAGTGGGCTCTCATAGTTTTGTGGGCAAAATCAAATTTTTATTATCCACACTTGTTGAGAAATCAACGAGCTATACAATCTTTTCATGACATTTCCAGTGATACAAAAGCAATTTTTGAGAGTCAAGGCATTTAAAGGATATTCTAGTTTTTTATTGTCATAAAAATATATTCTGTTGAAGATTTCAAGTCGGTTCTTCTTTAAATGTGAATACTTTTGATGGGTAATGTCATATGTGGTAATTAATTCCCCCTATGTTAATTACTAGCAAGAAGTTTAAGGGTTCAAATACCATGATTTAATTAGTAACAAAAGGGCAGCAAAAAGTGAGTTTTTTCTCGTAACAATTTCTGTATTGCAGGGTTGCTTATATGGAATTCGGAAAATGTATTTTTTGTTGTTTATTAAATTGTTCTATTTTAACAACGAATCATTTGATTTAACTGTATAAAGTAATGTTACAGCTTTTCTATTAAGTCATGTCATGATTACGTCCAATAAAGTTAAAATGGGAAAACTGTATCTTTCTTTACATTATTATTGTAATACCATCATGTGAAATATTTGTTTTTGAAAGGAACATCATTGGGAAAAGCCATTTATATTGTTGTCTAGCTTGTCCTTGGAGAAATACCAATATAGAAAGTATTAAGATGACGGCGGAAAGAACAAAATTCGAGTTGAAAAGTTGAAATGTAGGGAGAACTATTCGCATTGAATAAAAAATGGAAGATTTTATGTTATGTGCATACACATTCACAAAATGTATATAGGAATGTATGTACACACTGTTGCATCACTTTTCAAAAATGTATACATATATGTATTTTGGCTTTTTTATTAGGTTCTTCCATAAAAGTGGGTTTCAGAGAGAGAGAAAGAGAGAGATGGAGAGTTCATGAAGAATCTATTCGTATTTACTGTTAGAATCTTTCCCTCAGTTGGGCCCAGTGAAAAATCGGAGCCCATTTTTTTCCCTTCCCTCAACGAATAGTTAACTCTCTAGTGATTTTATTCTCGTTTTCCTTTATAATTTTCAAAGTCAGTGAAAAATCGTCAATTTGGGAGACAAACAATATGCATTACATGCAAGAGAAGAAATGTAATATTCTAGTTGAGAAATAGAGGGAAAAAAGTGCAGTGAAAATATAGGAATAGAACAACAACTTGAAGCTTTGTGACTGACTAACTGAGTAAGTGAATGATGCTGTCGTTGTGTAATGTAATGCAATGCCATGCCATTCCATGTTGTACTCACGTAAGTTCACACAGGAAATAAGTAAGAGTAAAAAAAGAGAGAGAGAAAGAATCGAGTCAAGTTGATACAAGGGAGCACATCCAGTTGAGTAATATGTAGGGATGGAAATACAGTGGACGTTTCATTGTCTCCACTGTCTCGCTCGATCTGTCTTAAGTGCATCTCTTTTATATGGTTGAAAAATGTGAAAGGAGTTGTTTGAAGACACTTGGTTCATAAACTTAAACTTTTTATCTCCTATCTCTCTCTCTCTCTTTCTTTCTCTCTATGTTTTCTATCCTTGTTTTGTGATGGTAGCCATGTATATAGGAGAAAAGAAGTTTCTTTTTCTCCTTCTGGGAAAAGAAAAGTATTTTTTGACGGAGTGAAAAATATCGGATTCCTTTTGGGGTGTTATGCGTACATTTTTATCCATAACTGTAAACATGACTTTGTTTCTTTAGTCTTCGAAACATGTACAAAAGTCATTACGGAGAATATACCTTGAGATTGCTCTACTTTCCTTTTCCCCATCCAAATCACCACATAGCTACACAATGGTCGTTACGATAGTCAATTCTGTTTTCAAAAATACTGTATAAATTCAAAAAAATAACACACACAGTAACATTTTTTTGTTCTCCGCAGGTTTCCCAGATCACAATCTTCCTTCATCTGTGATTATTGTCCAAGTTTGATACTTTATTACTTGTCATATGTATACCTAAACTATGTGTTCTCGGTAGCCAAATGTCACACACGATTTTGTACTTTTCATCATCATAAAAAATGAAGCTGGGTTGAGAAAATGTCAACTTTCATGTTATCCCTTTTAAAAAAATCCACCGTCATCTCAAACTCAAATTTATAATATGGTTTTGCATTCATGCTCCGAACAAAACTCATTCATCTTTGCAAATGCTGTAATAAAAAGTTAAAGCTTGGTTTGCTGCGATGGGTATTACTCGTCTACAATTGAAATGACGAATCTGACTACATAAAATGTCATACAGCAGGGTTGCCATACGCCACACTTATAAAGTAGCATTTCGCTGGGACCTTCAAACTTTAGAAATGTTCCATGATGTTTTTGAAAAACGCCAAACAATCATATTTGTGCCAATAAAATTTGCTGAATTTTGAGCGCAAATAAGTATATATTTGTTTGAGAATCAAGATAACTTTAAACATGTACAAAGGAAAAAATTGAATAAATCACATGTAAATTCTTAGAATGAAAGACGAAGGGCTGTCGCTAATGTTATGCTAAAATAGGATTTCATGTTTGTTGTTGGCTCGAGAGCAAGCGGAGCGGACTATCTGATGAACACAAAGAAATTGAGACTTCCTCAGAGACCAGAAATGAATGCGTGTCTTGAAGGAAAAATACGAAAGGGAGAAAGAGATAATGTGATACAATTCATGGAGGTTGTTGTAGTGACTAGAATTATGTAGGTACATTCTATGTGTTTTACAACGTTCTACTGACGCTTGACTGCTCTGAAGAATCCCTAGCACATAAATATATTATTATTGTAGGAGCGTGGTGTGTGGTGGTGGTGGCTGATGGTGAATCCGCATTAGGTCCACTTTGTCATGACTCAAATAAAGAAAGCGAAGAGCTCTCATAGAGATATTCCTTCTTCTTCCACTTTCTATACCAGTAAATTGTACATAAATAAATATACAACGCTTCCTTCTTCTGTCTATTTCCTGGATCTTCATTTCACCCATACCTAGAATAGATATGTATAACTTTTATATTATAGATCCAGTCCACACACACCGTGTAGAAGAGAAGCTTGTGTTGTCTTGAAGCCTGTCCATATTATATAGCTTTCTTGTGTGTTTTGAACTGTTTGGTGAATGCTTTTTTGCATCAGCCTTTCGCTATGGATTGATACAATGAATATTTAGATGTGGAAGTAGGGACTGGTTTGATGGCACCCCGGGGACAATGTGAAGTCTCCTCTCACTTTTCCTTTTTCTCTCTTCTCCTCCTTACACGCTCCTTTTTACTTTTTCCAATGCCGCTTTCGCTCACTCTCCCAAACTCCGCTGTGTATATTATATATAGGATTTTGTTGTTTCGGATCTGATCCGAATATTTCGAACGGAATAATGTGGACGTGTGTATATATAGAGCTCACTGAAAAAGTGATCTGATCCTCCATTTCTACCCCCTGATGAGCTCTGAATGTATATCTGCCAAAGTTCTTAATTAAGGCTTTTCCAATTTCAAACGCGAAACCTTTATGCAATAAACCCATGTTTGTGTAATGAGCACCAGAAGAAACTAGAGGAACAACTTGAAAACTCTCCTCTCATTCCTTTTACATGAATGAATCAAAAAAACCATTGTGAAATCTACTGTCTATATGCTCATGCTTTTTATCTAATGCGGCTCATAATACTTATATATTGGTATGTGTGTCTTGTGCATTAGGCCAGCTACCAGAGGAAGATACTAATGGACAAAATGAATGATAACATAGAATCATCACCCAATATGCATATATAAATCAACTTGATTGTATTTCAAATTCTATCCTGCTGCTATTTCAGACAGCTTTCTGTGGATCTACTTATTCACTTGATTTTCAATTTTGTTCCATTTTTAACATATACATATTATTATAGACGTATTAAAATAGCAAAATAAAATCTTGATTCTATTCACACATATTTTTATAATCTATTTTCATATGCTTCGATGAATAGATAACATCACAAGCACCACATCTTCTATGACGCTTTATTTGCACTTTACTAGCAGCAATTTGTTTTGCTAAACTTGCGATTCAACTGATAAATAACTTTGAGTAAGAGCTGTATGCAAAATGGAAATGTCAAAATTGGGCAAGTTTTTATAGAACTCCCAGCGTCATCTTTTGACAAGAGAGGGATTTAGTTTTGTCTTTTGTAGCATCTGCTACTTTCTCTTTAAGCTATACAATGCGACTTTACGTTTGCTTTGCAGAGAACTAATTTCACGTGAACTATCGTTAGATTATACAGCTCACATTAGTTATCATACCATGCTTGATTGTCGTATGTCCAGTTTCTCACAACCAAAATTCAATTACTTCGATAAGAAATATTGCACAGTAAGCAAACTAAATATGAACATAATAAAATTGTGAATCCCAATGTAATAAGGAAGACATCGATTTGTCTCAAAGTCTCCAGTTGAAATGACTAGCGACACGCAACTGCCCATTGTCATTGTTGAAAACGTCCTAAATGTTGACCTCCTGGTGTGACAAAACGAGCAAAAGTGCACCAACATTCATAACCCATTGTTGAGTATTTGATTTGAATTGAAGGGACAACATCACCCACAAATGTTTTTCTCTCCTTATTATGCTTTGATTGAAGTTGATCACGACATCAAATTTTATTATTATATCGTATTTATTTATTAGTTTGCCTATTTTTATGACTCTTGCATGAGTCCAGATGATCACACAAGGTAAAAGTTGTATGGTCTCAAATCACCCCAAAACTAAACTTTTAAGAGATTCGAGTTCGATTTTTGGAAGTAAACTTTTGCTTCAGTTTATAAATTTAAATACCAATTTAAATTGTCGAATGTGGCTATAACGTAAGGCAAAGCAAAGAGCAGAAGTTACAAGGACATATTTTATTATACTCCAATATATTACTAGAGTATTATATGCATCCACTCATCAACTTTCATTTACACCCCCTGAATTACTTCATGATTGTACTGCTTACACGTTTGAGACAATGATCCAAAAATCCACATTGTTCCTTTCCATCATTTACTAGTTAAGCAGCATTAATGGGACATTCCAATGTTTTAAGTGTTGCTCGTTTCTATATATATATATATATATATTGGTAGCTTAAAGATGATGATGCTCCCCTTTTACTTATTTTACGCACCTCGACTCTATACATATATACCCATGTAGAATAATATAAGCTCGGTTTTTAGAAATGAATTTTAGCATCGTTGGTTCACTTCAAGCTCCTTCAATGATACATATGCACAACAGTTCTTGATACTTGTCTTCGCTCTTTCCTTCTCATTCCGTTTTACCCTCACCTCACATTTTCCACGCTATTTCAAACGAGAAGAAACAGTAAATGTCAAAAGAGAGTTTCAAAATTTGTCCATATATTTCAACACAAATTAACTCCCATGGTTCCGAACTCTTGTGGCCATTGAATAATGTTCATTTATGTTGACATAAATTTTCTCTTATTAGCAAATTGCAAATGCCTTTTCATTATGTGTAAATAGGCGTTGAATTGTATCCAACGGGAAGTCAACGATGCTCACACGCTTTCGTCTTTCTACACCCTGCTCCTTTTGGAAAGTTAGGTTGGTGTTGGTTTGTGCTATGAAGTACATAAGTAATATATATAATAATATGTATAATATATGCATTGAGAATTGAGGTATGTTTTTATAGTATATAGTATTTTGTATTTAGATTTAGAAAGTGACATAATGAGCATAAAAGAGCCAGTACATGGTCTCCTCTTTAGCTCCCAAGCTTAGAATGGAATACAAGTTGACTGTTTTTGGAAACTTTGGAAAACTTGGAATTTCTTTGGTGACATGACCATACACTACCATTTTACTGGGTGTTTGAAATGTTATATATGCTCACAGAGAAAATATGTTTGAGCAGGAAATAGCCAAGTGAAAGGTACTTGAGTGAATATGGCACCACCACCACCATACTACAAGAAATGTAATAGAAGCAGAGACCAAATGGCAATCGAGATCACACACCAAATGACTCCGATAGTTTATATTCACCACGTTTCTGATAAAATTATAGCAAGATATATGTTATGTGTGAGAGCGTGCAGAAGCTAGTGAGGAAGAAGAGGAAGTTTGTGTGTAACATGCTTTGAATTGCCTTAAGAACAAAATATCATGTTAATTTCCAACTTCCCGTTTTCATCGTGAAGAAAGAAGAAAAAGCATTTATTAAGTGATTTTAGTTTTCCTTCTATGTTATATATAACTTGTAAGTGAGAAGCCGAAAAAGGAGCAGAGGGAGTGAGAGTAAGGTGAAACTCTATCGTCTTTTACAAATACCTACTTTCCCTATCCACTGTTTCTCTCTCTCTCTCTCTCTCTCAACATGTTTTGGGGGCATAAATATGTCTCAACTTTACCAATAACTCCCATTTACTGCAACCTTGCTTAGAACTACGACGTCTTGACAACACCATTCATGATTTACATTCCCACTAGACCAAACACTGCCAGAGGTTACAATTTCCCTCCTTCTTCCTTTGTAATGAAGTAAAGGTAAAGGCTGGATGAGATGACGGGCTCCACATTTTCCTTTCTTCCCATGATACTCAACTTATATTTTATATTACTTTTGTATATGAATAAATAAATAGGGGTATTTGAGAGAAATTGCTTAGCTTTGATAAATATACTTACGAACAAAAAACATTGAGAATCAAGAATTATAATTTTAAAAACTTTTATTTGGCTAATCAGTTGGTCAAGTTAGCAAAAGTTATTGATAAATATATTAAGGCACATCCCTGTTGACTCCATTAAGAGAATCCTTCAATGAAGTCGAACTGATTGCATCATCACCTATGTAAAAGAATTTAGAACGGAATTAATTACTTCATATATTAAGTGATGAAGAAAATATTAGATTTTTACAGATATGAACTCCATATTTTCGTACCTTAGGTACTTAGCCTTTTGTCACAGTTTTCGTTTCTGCAACCTCTGAAGTGCTTGCAGTGGCTGATGAGGATGGCCCTGGATTGTTTTGGGGGTTGGAGTCGACCCCAGAATCAGAATGCACTTGAGAACTCATCTCGGCAGTAGACCGTTGCTCGCTGTGAGGATCACCACTTAACTCCTGCTGCCAATTCCAATTGCCATTGGTATTGTTTAAAATGTCGTGGAATACAGCGGCCAAAGGACCATCCTCTTCCACAATAGAAACTATGTCCACAGGGAATAATCCCACAACTTCGCTCTCTGGTAAGAATTCTAAATTCTAAGTAAAGAGAGGAAATAATAGTCACGTTCATTAGATACGGTCAATCGTTTAAAAACATATGTAGTGTGTTAGTTATTCCGTAGCAAATCAATTACCTCTTGATTATTAGAGTCCGTTGGTTGACTTTCCTGAGCTTGCAATCCGGCTGGCAATTCAGCTTGCGCTTCAGTTTGAAGATTAGCGTTCATTTCAGCTTGTTGCAAGCTAAGCGCAAGATTGAATCCAGCTGTAACCTAAATTAATAGTTATACAGACTTGATTAATACACGGTTGAAATAGGATAATATTCGTTTATCATTTATTCAATTGAATTCTCTGCTAGGAACAATAACTCACCCTGTGCCGAGTCATAATGCAACTTTTCCTCTTCTGTCTTATATCGTGTTTCCAAATTTATTAAATTGCAATTACTAATTACGAAACGAATGCTTCTGTATTACCAACCTTAAGAAATAATTGTATTTCTTTAGGTTTCTGGAGTTGAAATTGGCTAATATTATTATTGTTTTAAATATGAAAGTTGATTTTATCAATGACTTATCGAATATTCTGGATTTGCTAACGCAAATCAAATTATTAAGAAATTTCGTATCTAATATGCAATTGCAAGTAGAAAACTATTGCTGCAATTCAATCAGAAGCCATAACCGAATGAAAGTTAAGTAGGATTTGGGTTGTCGCGTCGTTGACCCACTCGTTCATTAAAAAAACTTTGACTTTGAAGGTTGGCTACTTTGGCTGATTTTTGAGAAAATGCTTTATTGCTCATTCATTGGAATTATTGAATTTATAGACTTGTGACCGACTTACCATTGTCTGACTGCCTTTATGAAAGTTATGCATTATTCTTCAAAAGTGTGAAAGTATGAAAGTTTGATGTATTAATGTATGTATATGATCATTTTAAGTATATTGTCTTATAAGGACGTAGCTTATTACCTATCACAATCAAAATGCCCGTTTTACATCACAGACAAGCTTGGTATAGTGATTGAAAGGTATATATGTATTTGCTTTGATTTACCGCATATTGGCATATTGCCCAAAAAAATTCAAAGTTCATTCAAGTCTTGCAAAGTCAAATTTCCAGGAACTCATCAGGGTCAATGGTCATGGATAGTTTAGCTACTCTTTGACATTCCAATCTTATACCTATGAATGGACTATGAATTTTCATGAAATAAGTAGCCATGATTTTTTTTAAACTTGGTATCTAGGTTTCAGGCATTACGGCATAAAATCAACATGAATTTCATTTTCGTGGTCAAAATGCATCAAATAACTACTTCTATTTGCAAATCAACAACAATAACTGGAGAAATGAACTTGTAAATACTAGAAATCTCACTTACTCTATATTTATTGCAACAATTCTGTGTGTATATTTTTTTATTGCTATTGCTATATTGTATGCTGCTTATGATCGTAGCATAGTCGATATTTCATAGAGTATTCTCATAAGTGTCAATGCAATGGGCAACTTAATTGTCCATCGAATTGTCAATTTTGTACGTTGCGCTTTGATTAGACATTCGAAAATTTTCTAGTTTATTGGCGTTTTAATCATTTTTAAGCTTTTCATTTTGTCTGCATACCGCTCGATTGTATATTGTGGAATCCCATCAAGTTTCACTTGCTTTCGGTCCGGGTTCAATCATAGTAAGGGGTTGCGTTTCAAATCGGCTTCAAAGAAGTAGTATCATGCATCAGTACCAATCACAATTTCAATGCTTTTTTGATGATACAAAACATTGACTTTAGTCCACACCTGCATCCGCAAATCTTCATTGAAATGCTTGCATATACTATGTATTCGCTCGATCCATCATCAACCAAATAGCAAGATAGCATGCCCCGTACTTTGTTTCTTATAAGGCTATAAGCGGGAATAAGGCTATCCACATAATCATCAGGCAGTCACATGTATGAGATATTGCAATGCAAACATTGCAATCTGCTGGTCCTGGAGTACAATTGACAATAGCTGGACAAGTTTTAGCTGCAGTCACAGTGTAAATGTTTTGATGAAGGTTTACTTAAGTGTTTTTCCAAGTGAATAACTAATTATCTGACGTGCCTTCGTACATAAAAGGTTCAGTGATGAAGTCTATTCTCCGCCACTGTCGTCTGACGACACTTATTCGTGGTTGTCATTCTCCACTGAATCAACAAGGAACTATGAGTGTCGTGTAAGCTAAAACATTAGAAAGTTATCTTGACTTTATTTGTGTGGATTTCATGTTTTGTTTCACGAGGTTGTAATGCTATATTGTATTTAGGTTGCATAAACAAATAGCTTTACCCACGAGGAGAACTGTCACAACTTCTAATTGGATGTCTATGAAAATTTATACAAAAACGGGAGACAAAGGGACAACAGCTTTATTCACAGGAGAGCGACGTCCTAAAAATGACCCCATCTTTGAAGCCCTGGGTGTTACGGATGAGCTATCCTCCCATATCGCATTGGCTCGTGAATTCGCTCAGGAAAATGGTCATCCTTACGACGAGAAGCTTCGGAGGATACAATGCATACTACAGGTAGGTTAATTCCCTTGTTTAATACTTCAGATTTTATTCAGGTATTTTCTTATATGAATTCTTGAAATGTCATGTTAGCAGCATGTTTATTTATTCCAATTTAGGATGTTGCATCACTGATTGCTACTCCTAAATCGTCTGCCAGGGAATCTCACCTGAAACGGGTGGGTTTGTCGAACAGACATGCAGAAGAACTTGAGGAGTGGATTGATGAGTACACGGCTCAACTGCCCCCATTGGAAAACTTTATACTACCTGTGAGTTACCATTATTTTATTATTCTATACCGTGTTACTATTTAATCACATGCTTAACAACTATAAAAAATAATATTTTCTTGAAAAAAATAGGGAGGAGGTAAAGCAAGTTCCTCTCTCCACATTGCCAGAACTGTTTGCAGACGAGCAGAGCGTGCGATAACTCCACTAGTTAGAGAAAGTGATGTGGATCCGCAAGCATTAATTTATGTGAACAGGTAAGTTACCATTTTAACGGCTATAGAATAAACATGTACGTAAATAATGGAAGCTTGATGGAATTTCATTTTTAGACTGTCAGATTTCCTATTCACCGTGGCCAGATACGCAGCTAAATTAGATAATCGCGAAGAAACTATATACATTAGGGAAGATCCAGCTCCATCTTCATAGCATTATTCTTTCAACTTTTGATACGTTCGATTCCATGTTCCATAATCCATAGTTTATCTTATTTATAAGTTTGGTCTGCTTAAAGTTATATATCTTGTTATTTTATGCAATGTACCTATTTCCAATAAACATTGAAAGACGAGGTTGAGCAATGCTTCTAAGGTTAATTATATTCTCAAATATTTTATTATTTATAAAGTTAGTATTAATAATATCAAATTCACATTGACATTAACAATTAAGAATCATTCAATTTGCTCCTCACTGTCTGCCACATCCTTCAAAGAAAGAACCTCCAACACCCCCTTTCCTTTACTTTCGGCTCTAACAAGCTCATCCAATTCCCTAAAAAATCCAGGATCCAAAAGGATAATCTGAACAGAACATAATGATCTCTATTAAATATTTATACATCATTTTATGTTGAAAATGAGGTTTGGGATTGTTTAACATTGAACTTAACATTAATCAAAACAAAATACCGTACCAGAGTTAAACTATTTCCCGTAAATTCTTTAGTTTCCACCTGTCCCATCTTTTCAGCCTTTTCTGCAAGACTTTTACAAAAGTTTCCAGAAACCGTTATACGAATCCTCATCTGAGCCCGCTCTATTTTCATCACCTCTTTCAGCTGAGGTATGACCTCCAAAGCTTGCTGTTTAGGAGTACGATTGAGCTTGACTGAAAAGTGGATGTCTTTCAGTCCCTTCTCAACGATTGATGTTGGATAAGGACGTTTAGTGTCCGGATTTATACAGAGACCTGTATTTTTACAAACAAACAGTTATTAGACGATGAATATTAAAGTCCATTCACATTAAGAAATCCGTATTTGATTCTTTCTTGCAATAGTGTTGGCCACATCTTTGATCTGATCATCCAACTGGGTTTGCCTTTCTCGACCTGAAACCTGAAGTTCTCCCTTTTCCAATATTTCCAAACAAATGGCACTAGCGTCATCTTTTCCGAAGGCTGCCATGAGATCCTCTTTTTTAGCAACTTGACCTTTTGAAACATTGATAAACACGGTGTGTGTTTGTAGAACTTCGTCGACGTCTTTCTCCCTGTAGAGCAGAGATATATAAACAAAAATTATACATACTTGTGTACATAGACCGTCTCATAGGCTCTGAGACAGCATTTTGAGTCAGAAGAACCCAAAAAATATTGTCAATTGTGTCTTGAGTCATATATGTGCGTGTTTTGTGAGTTGTCATCTGTCATACTATCATGTTTTGTTATCAAGTAGTATTTTTTATATATTAACATACACTTTGCTTCTCCAAGACAAAACTTTGTTTTTGTAGCAAGCAATTTCAAACCGCTTTCCTCCCTTCTTCATCCTCACGATTGCCACATTGGTCAATCTAATTTGGTTTGTTGGTGTAAATATCTTGGACATGGTGATGGTTTATTAGTTCAAATTCGAGTATCCTTTTGAATCGGTTGGAATCAAGTTACTTATTGGTTTTTCGTTTATTAAAAGTAATCAGTGGCGCAACCACGATTTTGAGACTGGGGGGGACGGAGCAGGTTTATTGAAGACCCGAATTTTGGTTAGAGTAACATTTGTTCTCTTAATTTTGATCGCTAAAAAACGCCATTCAAGTTAGTTGACAGCCCTGGTAAGCGTTTTCTTTGATCTAATTTGACATTTTGAAGGACTAAAAATATTTTTTCTATGTTTGAAATTTCATTTATTTTGCAAACATATGCGAAATCTGATTACAAATATTTTAAATGATTCGTATTTTTTGTGAACTTTTCGCCAAAGTCTCGTTTAGTAGTATTAAAAATCGGGTAATGTTAACAAAATAGTCATAATAGGACCTAAAAAAAGGTAGCATATCTTCGGAAATATCTTAACTGATGTTACATAATTTTTTAAATCCAAGAACATGCATGGAAAAGTAATGCAAAGCGAAAAATCCAGTCAAAACGAAAACGTACTTCACATTTAAAGGTTTCAAAGTACACAAT
>JAANSM010000497.1:0-27615 GCA_036850725.1 Orchesella villosa | reverse complement strand
TACTTTTGCTTTTGTTTGTCTTACAAGTAGTTTAGAGTTGTCAGGGAAGATTTTTTTCTGACAGATGAGAGGTACTAGAGACTGTGTCCAGGTTCAATGCTGGAGTTATATGGTTTTTTTAACTAATAGTCTATTATCTAAAACACTTTGCAAGAACTGCAACCAAAAGACAGATACAGATGAACACTCAATTCGGCTTGAAATTGACACAAAATTTTAGGAAAAGATTTCAAACAGAGTACGTCACGTCAAATTGTAAGTACACGTGCGAATGACCACTTCCAACTTCTTTGGCATACACTTAACTCAAGCCATATTACCGGTTAATTACCAAGATACATTTATTTATTTATTTCTTCGATTCAATATACGACAGAAAGAACCGCTTGAGAATAATTAGCTGATCCTAAATCCACATTCACTTTTTGACAACCATTGACCATACGCTGGAAATCGGCGTTCTCAAATTACCTACTGGAAATCTACACTACAGTTTGCCAAATCCAACACTTTGAACTTACAAATGTGTTGTGAAGTTTGTCAAGTGTTGCTGATTGGTGGATACAACGTCACTTAATCATGGACGAACTATTTTCACTCACTGTTTTAAACTTTCAATTGTATTTACTGAATGACATAGAAAGACAGATGTTTATATCCCTTTCTTGTGTCCCAACATGCATTGGAAGTAGTTTGTTTTGGTAATCTGCCAATGATTGGTGAACAAGATGAATGGAAAGAGACGTCGAAAGAGAGATGGCAAAGTTGACAAGTAAAGAAATTGGGACAGAACAGTATTACAGAGAAAGGGACATTAAAGATGAGGACTAGAAAGCAACTGAACTACTGAAAACAAGACGAAGAGATGGGCTATTCTCTTCGACACTTGAATTTCCTTCCTTCCTGCAACATCATCATCACGATCGTCGTCGTAGTCGTCGTCCCACGAGTGGCTCATATATGTGACTCTCTGCTGTTGTGCCTGGAGTATTTTTCAGATACCCTGCTCTTTTGTCGCTGGAAAAAGCAATGGTTAAAGAGCTAGTTTTGCATGTCCTGTATGGGCTCTCCTCTGTAGTATATGCTTTGCTTGCTTTAGTTGCTATTGATGACTTGCCGTGCAATGAAAATGCATGGAGCGAATGCACCGATTAGTATACACTTGTAAGTATATTTATGCATATACTACACACACACTAACACCAGCCAGTGCTTTGCAATGCCGATACCGTGTGCCATATCATTCCGTTCCTGCCGTGCCTTGGTCGAGGTTTTTCTCTGAGACGGATCAGGAGAGCAGGTTCGGTTCTCCTAGTATGATTGTATTACATTTCAATGGAGAACTTCATCAGATCAAAATCATCATCATCATCATCAGCACCACCAACAATAATAACAACATGGGCTGACTCATGATATGCTGGTAGTAGCTATAGTGTGAGAGCTAAAGAGGATCAGGATATCTCCGTAAACCACATGGAAAGAACGGTATGAATTCGATGATATAACCCGTTCCAGCAGCAGTCAGAACAGAAGAGACGGAGCACAACTCATTTTTATAAAGTAATGGGACCAAGTACCGAAAATACATGGAATTGATATTGGTCGCGATATGACTACTACTTAATTCTTTTTTGGCTTCTTTTTATCTTGGCGATGTGATGGGCTATCGCATTATATGACTAAGGGAAAGTTCCGATAGTATTCCTGTCAACTGTGTATGGATCAAATGATTGTCAGTCTGATTTTTCTCGAATACATCAACTTCAACTTGTACACGCTATTTCCTCATCACTTCATGTACACATATCTAATTATTTCATAATAAAAATCCATCACTCAAAATTATAGGGACATTCATTTTGGAAAAATCCTGAAATTGATTTGTGATTGATTGGATTGGTTTTAAGAACAACCGTTTTTCGGTTTCGTCACTTGGATACAACTGTCTAAGTTATTCGTGAAATTGTACCTTATAAAAGCCATAAATATACCACCTACTGATAGAATTCAATCTGCGGTTTCACATTACCGCACATCAACGTTTTAAACAGAGCATTCACAATTCACACAGCATCATAAAAGTTTTTTATTAGGACTAAAAAGGATGTTGGGAAAGTAGGTTGGTATTTGCTGTGGATAAATCGGGGAGAGGATTATTGAATGGGGAGTGATGAAACGAAATGATGATAATATACCTAGCCCTTAATCTCCTTTCATCATGACTAAAAGGAAGGCAAAAAAGCACACGATCCTCATCATACATACCTCACTCTCTATATTTATATCAAAATCCAGTACAAATTCATTCTGCGCCACTTATTATTATTCAATGTAGGTTTAACGTATTTGCCAATTTTATATTGGACATTCGTATTTTCATTACGGAATGTTAATAACAAATGCCTATTTGAAAAGTAATCAATTTGTAAGAAAATACTTCATTCTTCACAGCATATTAGTGCCAAATGATGGATGGGGATTAGTCAACTTTCTCTAGGTATTTTAGACAAAATGAGCTTGTATTTTCATGCATCTCCATCCAGATTCCTCAGAATAACCAACTCATAGTTTATACAGGACTCGATTAAAAGTTTGACATTTTACTGCATACAGTCTGTGTAATCCTGGTAAATTCTTCGTGTAGTATCTAAATGCTAAAGGCTTAAAAATTCATTCAATTTCCAGCTCCTTTTAGTGACTAAATACATTAATGTATTATGAATAGAAAGTTTGAATTGAGTAAAATTTGAAATCATATGAGTAGTAATCCGACTACGTTCTACATACCTATTACACGTGGGAAGAAATGATTGAATTGGTATCCCCTTACAAATTTATTTTCAAACTCATTCTCTAGCTTAACCAACTACGCATTGGAATGGGCAACCTACATATGGAGAGATTATGAATCTTGATTCTAAATCCATGACTTGGAATTAATTAAATAGAAATGGAAGCCTTGCATATGACGGACGGCTGACTCTTTTCCTTGTGCATATGAAGATACCTAAACTAAAAGCATGATTACATACGTATACTGAATAATACGTTAAAACTCAGCCCTGAGAGAGATTAAAGCAACATCACCGCGTCTACCATTGGTAGTTTTTGCTGGGAGTGAAATGTTGTTATAACATTATGAACTATTCAGTAGCTGTAATTCTCTTAGTTCTCTAGAATACACTGAACTGGTGTCTGTATTGTTTGCCTGGCTTAGGAACTTTTTGGTAGCTCATTTTAACCTACACTCCAACAGAAATGATCCGGCTTGTACTCTGCGAAGATTACTTTTGAGCCGGTTACTTGCCCTAATGAAGCCTGTAATGTGCATTGCTTTGAGCTGTTGGATACGTTGGTGGATGAGATATAGATCGAACAAATAAGGAAGACTAGGCATGAATATGATGATGATTCATCTTCAACCACGAAGAATAAGAAAGATGAAGAAAGTTCGCAGTAATGACATGAACGTAGGCAGACCGATAAGAGTGCTGCTTTCTTTTCTAAGAATAGGGAATGCAATTATTTTGTTCAAGTATGAGTACCACCTACAATGAGAATCCAAATGAAAATTCGAGATCGTGCTTAGAAGTGGATCGTTTCCGCTCTCCAATACCAAAAAAAGAAAGTCGTGGTGTTCTGTTACTTACAAGATTTATACCAATAGTCAGTCGTCTTTTATAGCGCATGCTCTTGTCCCATTTATCCTAATGATTTATGTATCGTTCATTAACATGCTGACATCTTTTTCAATACATGACTAACGGTGCAGTTGGCACCATCTTCCTATTATTAATGGCAGCCATTTGAGCTTTCTCTAGTAAGATTATGATTGGAAACATGATACCAAGCTGCTTCCCAAACTCATTGTATGAATACACACTGTCAAATTGCAGATACTACGATTGATTCAGTTTTATCGAAAATATTACAGATAAATTTCAATTCTGAATCCTTGAAAATTATGTAAAATTCCTTATTTATGATGAGAGTTATTTTAATTATAGTTTACACGTAAATGTAATATTGACCATTCTTTTTCCTCCTTAATTTCTCCCAAGCTTCCAGCTTGACTGAAGAGTTTGGTAATATTCACTAAAAAATTTATGTGCTAAAATTTTGCCAACAATAATAACTACTTTACCCAGTTCATCGTATTTGGCATATGAAGATGCATATCTTGCGACTCTGCTCAAGATATTAACCAACGTATTCAGTTGACTCTCCGGTGACAACGACTGGACAACTAGCATACTTATGAAAAAATCATAAGTATGGATAAACCCGGAATGGCGTGGGCAGCATCATTCTCCATTCCTTGCGTTTTCTCCATTTGGTATATTTTTGTATGAAATGAGTACAAAGAAAAACCAGCAACTTCTCAGCCTCTTCTACCCGTTAGACGTTAGTTTATCCGTCACCCTCCACATTTATAACATCACACAGAATAAGAAGGTTGCACTCTGATATTTTCGGTATGTTGTATGTATATACCTAACGGTATGGTGGAAAGCTAAAAGGTATGTCAGAGTGGGAACGGAAGTCTCATATTTTAACACATTTATTCTCTCTTCTCTTACTCAGGATGATGTACTATATTATGTATCAGCAATCAACATAAAGGTTCTGAGTAGAATAGCGTAGCCCCGTTTCTCCGATGGCTTTTTGACTCATCCATATACTATGATGGATGTTTTATGCATGTACATTTACATTCTCAAGTCCCTTTGCATCAGTCGTTCCACTAACTCAGCTCTAAAGCTTTCCGTCCGTCTCTTCTCTTTGCAATGCTTGATGCTTTTTGGCCGTCTGTCGGACCGTTGATGGAAACTAGCCTTGCTCCTAATTGCCAATTGTTTTCTGATGGTAAAAAGGGGTTTTGTGAGCCGAATACACAACACATATTATTATACACAAGAGATGCCTGAAACAAGCCCGCTTGTATGTATATTACATTTCCTATGCTATCTACTATGTGTATAAGAACACACCGCTGTCAACATTGCATGAAACGGTACTGGATCTAAGAAAGACTGCACCAGTCCACCACCACTCTATTTTACTACTACGCCCAGTTCAACATGAGTTTTTAACGAAACACGGAAAAGTCATTGGTTAACATTTCCCTTGCTTCCGGAGAACAACCAAGAAAAAAAACATTTCGTTTTTTGGATTGAATTGAATCATCCTTTGTGTGTTTCCACGTACAAACAAATGTGATTAAGAGTTTACTACTGAAATTTTAACTAACGAAAATCGTTAACTGACATAAATAAAGGTTCAAACCTAAGGTAAACATTCAATTTTTGTAATAAATTGGGTATCCATTAGTTAAGGAATTATTAAACAAAATGTTTGTGTTTGTTTGGATTTCCTTTAAAACAATTTTTGGTTTGTGAATCACAGTGTTTTTTTAATTTTGTTTTTGTTCATAGGGGTTGGTTAGTTGCTAAAAATTGACGGTTAAATATTATTATTTGAATGTATGACGATTGACGGTCATGCAGTAAACATGAAGTAATTTTTTTGATACCTTGATCATTGATTAGAATATTTCTACAATCAAACTTATTTTATTGTCAATTGTTGTTAAAATATATGTGGTAATATTGTTGACTTTACCTTCTATTTTAGTGGAATCTCGAAAGTAACGGATAAAATGTTGGATAAAGTTCGCAACTTACAACTGGGTGGTCATGTTGGATTTGACAGTCTTCCTGATCAGCTGGTTAATAAGGCTGTTCAGAAGGGATTTGTCTTTAATATCCTGTGCATCGGTAAACAATGTTTTAAAATTTGCAGTATTAGTATTTTATTAAAAACAAATTAAACGAACTTTAGTCATGCTGAACCAAAACTATACGATCTAAAATTCAATGGTACGCTTATAATTTTTAGGTGAGACCGGTATCGGGAAGTCAACATTGATGGATTCATTGTTTAATACAAATTTTGATTCCTCGCCTTCTCCACATACTTTGTCTTCCGTGAAGTTGAAATCGCATACATATGAGCTTCAGGAAAGTAGTGTCCAAATGAAGGTGGGTACAATTTTGAATACTTTACAAAATATATATCCCTAAACATAATTGACTTGTTACTAAATTAATCGTTCATGCAAGTTTCAAATAATTATACTTACAAGTATTTCAATGTTCAAGTTTAATTTGATTTATCTATGTCAAATTTTAGCTGACTATAGTGGATACGGTTGGATATGGAGACCAAGTCAACAAAGAAGACAGTTTTAAATCTGTCGTTGACTATATTGATCAACAATTCGAGGCATATTTGCAAGAGGAGCTGAAAATTAAAAGATGCCTACCACTTTACCACGATTCCAGAATTCATGCATGTCTGTATTTCATCTGTCCAACTGGACACGGGTAACATATATATTTCTTACATTTTGTGTTATTGTGTTTAACTGTAAAAAATTCCCATATGAAAGAATGACTAATTTTCTTTGTTCATATACTTAGATTAAAATCGATTGACCTTGTTTGCATGAAGAAATTGGACAGTAAAATTAATATCATACCCATAATCGCGAAAGCCGATACCATTTCAAAATCTGAGCTTCAGAAGTTTAAGGTAAATGTTTAACTCTACATTCGTTTCTTAAATATTTTTAATTTCAGGTAAGCCAAATAAAAATGGTTATATGATATTTTCAAGTGTTGATATACTCTACACAAACGCGAAATAATAACTACAGAAAACTTATCGTAACAAAAACAATATGGTTAGATTTGTTTGAGTACGTCAACCATTTGTAGTGTTAAATCTACTGAAGAATATACCCCTTCTTCTTTTGCTTGAACAAGTATTTAAGGTGTATTTGTCATAAGCATTTGTCTATCAATTAAATTATACGTAGCGACGAATTTAAAAGCCGAATTTTTGGGTGTTTAATTAGGAAAAAATTATGGCGGAGCTAACAGCTAACGGCGTTAAAATCTATCAATTTCCAACTGATGATGAGAGCGTTGTCGAGGTGAATACTTCAATGAATGCCCACATTCCTTTTGCAGTAGTTGGAAGCAGTGAGTTTGTCCGAGTTGGAAACAAGATGATGCGAGCAAGACAGTACCCATGGGGTACCGTTCAAGGTTCGAAAACAACAAAAGATCTTTTAAGTCTATTTCCTATTTTATTTACTAGTACTTATAAATATATATTGGAAATAATTTTAATATCTAGTGGAAAATGAAACCCACTGTGACTTTGTAAAATTACGGGAAATGCTTATTCGAACTAACATGGAGGATATGCGAGAGCAAACACACATGCGTCACTATGAATTGTACCGCAAAACAAGATTAGAACAGGTTTGTAACAGCGACCTACCTTGTGACTAACAATGATATCACCAATACAAATACAACAATTCACAAATACAAAGTCCTTCATCCTAATAGTGAATATGTTTTCACATGTTTTAGATGGGATTCAGCGATGTGGACTCGGATAACAGGCCAATGAGCTTCCAACAAACTTGTGAGAAGAAAATGATGTTACATCAGCAAGAGTTAGCGCAGAAGGAAGAAGATATGAAGCAACAGTTCATTCTCAGGGTCAAAGAAAAAGAGGCTGAATTGAAGGAAGCTGAACGAGAGGTAACGTTTAGAATGACTAGACTCATTTTCCTTAATAGTTGGGAATGTGAACAGTGTAAAACAATTTATTTTATTTTATGTAGCTCCATGCCAAGTTTGATCAAATTAAAGAGGAAAACGGAAAAGAAAAGAAGAAACTGGAAGATTATCAGAAACAATTGGAGGACGAAATTGCCGAATTTCAACGTCTGAGGATTCAATTTCAGACTCAGCAGCTTTCAGGCTCTCATCATACTCTATCGTTGGGAACCTTAGGGAAAGGAAAGAAGAAGTAGTTCAAAACTGTGCTTTGCGATGAGTGAACAATGGACGAACTTCGTTCATTGATTTATGCATCTTCCTCCTCAGCGTCATAATTTGCCTGCAATTTAGCAGCATTTCCATGTTTTCTATGCATTTAACCCTAGGTAGTTTACATATATTTATATGTATAATACGGTACTAAACTTACTTATTATGTATTAACTATTTGCCATTTTTTGAGATTATCCAACCTTAGTATTTTACTTTTACTCATTTTTTACGTTTTCATAATGTTATCTTCTAGTGACACTTTTTTCCTGTTTTAAGTTATTAAAAGTTGTTGAAACGGTCTTATTTTGTTACCTAGCTGACTGATTGATACGAATAATCGTATGTAATTAACACGTAAGCAGAAGCATGTTCGAACTAGTGTCGAGTAAGCTACGTGGCGTCCATGACAGTTTTTGAAACCTTTCCATGTATCATGTTTTTGGGTAAAAATTATAAAACATGAGCTGACTTACACTGCCTTGATAGATATAAAAGTAGTCATTCAATTAACTAATGTATAAACAGTGAGACGGGAGAAAGCTGTTATCAATTTTTACAATGAGAATGGCATTTACAAATTACTATGATGTTCAATTCCCAGATGACTGCCGATTTGATGGTAGAAAAATAAAGACTTTATCTGTAGTGTTTTAAAGCCACAGAATACAATCAAATTTCAAGATTTACACGACAACAATTTCGAAATGAATCATTCAATTTCATCTAGCAATACGTAGAATAAAGTACACACGTAAAACTCATTTTGCTTGTCATCACATTGTCATAAAACAATTATGATTAATTTGTGCTTAAATCCTAATGAACTTGCTATAATAGCATAATCCCTACTTGTATTGTTTTACATTTTGCATTTGGATGAAGGTCACCACATTAGCCCGGATATGACGATCGCCATTCACAATCTAAATTATGTCAATGAAACGTCTTAATCATTTGACGCATATCTGACGTATTTGCATTGTCTTGGAAGGCACAAAAATATTCTTGTAACATGAATCTATGGTTTCCATCAGTTATCAATACTTGTTGAGTAAAGAAGCTGGAAAGAGTTCACTACAGTGTAAACATATTTCTATTACTGTGCTATACATATACACGCCAAATTTTCCCACATTTCATGTAGTAATACACGTTTATACAGAGGTTGAATTGGTTAAACCTTGGTTTCCTGTGAAATTGGTTTACACAGTTTTACCTCATTCGGCCAGTTGTCCGTCAGTATGTATATCCCAGACCATACTTAGTACAAAGGAACACAAGCTTACTTGTTACGTTTGAGCGTGTGGAATCAGGAAGCTTTTCAAAAATGAACTTCCACCATTGACATACAGTCAGTAGTGTAGGATTTCCATTATTTAAACACCAAAATATACTAAAGTTATCCTGCTACTTTCCAGCAATTGGAAATATTTCGTGTCCAATAACCTTGCAATTGTTGTACTACAGTTACTTTTGGCGTTATAAAATTTGTTCTGTTGCAAAATTTTCTATGTTAAAGAACAAAGATAAAAAATATAGTGAACAGTGTGTAAATTGCTGACCTGATTCATCATGATGCAGAAATGAGTTAAAATCTTTTGTGTATACTTTTCAACTCTCCCATGTGTGCACAATATATAGACGAAAGGACGTCCTGATTTTCTATGCATTTGCTGTAGGTGAGTTAAAATTCTTCGTGGAATAAAATAAAATATCTTATTGAGTACCTTCGACATTCCGTTTTCATCAGCGATTCAATTTAACTAGAGTGATCTTGTTAATTATTTAAAATGGTTAACTTCGCAAGAATTAATGTTGGCGTAAAAATCATCTTAGAAGATAAGTATAGCATTAAATTTCTTCGTTTCAACCCTCAAGCCATGCGTCATAATTTATCATGCAACAATTATGCACATGCTGTGCCATTTTAATGTTGTCTGTTATGCCATCTTGTATTTAATGGTTATAAGAACCACGATAACGACGGCATTGGAATCATACTAATGTCAATGCTTTGAGAATGCAATATGTATTGGTTTTTGAAATAATAATAATGACATTTCAACAATTCGTTATGGCTTGCGGTTGAGACGTAACGCAAATTGTTGGTCAACAGACAGTTTTTACGTTTGAAATTCTCATGCATACATTTTCATTTCAACGACGCAACCAGATTAATATACCTAGTTAAAGGTATGTTACGTGGAAGTCGAGTAAGCATCAAGATTTACATAATTATTGCTCTGTCATTTGAAGCTCACTCATAATCTATGCACATGCATAAGTGAGTATTGCAATGTATTTAGGAATAGAGCTAAGCTCTCACCAACCATTACGACAATGGAAATAAAACGTCATTGCATTATTTCTTGCTTCAGTACAAAAGTCACGTTCAGATTTTGTTTGTTTAAATTTTCTAAAGAAGTAGTTTTTACTTTAAACTATATACTAATCCAAGTTCCCACGGTTTATAGGTGTAGTTGCATTGTATCACGGGGGGTGCAACAATAGATGCACCGGAGTGAGTGATATAATTTATTCAATCAAATTACTTCATCGTGTATGAATTATATCATGCATATCATGATACAAATAACACTATCGGTTGCAATGAATGAAAAATATGCGTGTCAATTATTACTTGCTTACTAACAGTCGTGTACAAGATTGAGTCCTTAATTTTTTTAACAAAACATGAAAATATATTGAGAGTTGACAGCTTAAATATAAGGTGTAAAAGTTTTAAAAGATTTATTTCAACACTGAAATTTGATTTCATAGAAATAAAGGGAAATAAGGAGACGTGATACAACAAGTAGTACGGATGTTAATGATGTTACTTCTGGGAAGTCCCTTTGAAGAATAGAACATACATAGAGAAATTAATTCATCTAAAAGAAGCTAAACTGGTGACCGGACCCACGCATATTAAAATCTTTTTGAAAATTTTACTCGGGATTAAATTTTTTACTATTTGATTTGAAAAGGTGAATAGCAAATTTCATATTTGAACGTATCTAGTCCCGAAAGCGTTCATTAAGCAATAGCTTAAATTTTAAAATCGTAAATTATCTTCATATATCACTAAAAAAGTTAATAAAAATCACGCTTGACAGGTGCATTTAACTGTCATCGACTCGTAGCAAAATGATCGACTCCAGACAAACTAGCCTACTCACAGAACTTACACTTAGCAATTAACATAGCACCCTCCATTCTTAGAAGTTTGCTAATGATGTAGAAACAGAACATAAAGACACACTAAAAATGCTCAACATGTCATTTATAAACAATTAAAAAACCACAGACTAAGCAATGTGTGAACACGTAACAACGTGTTACAAGTGAACCACAAGTATATACATGTTGTCAGAAAAAGTTCATACATGCAAGAGATACAGCGTACAACATTTTAACGCATGAAACCATAAACACCATTCAATCCATTTGGTAAGAATATCACTTCAAAATGCGTAAATTCATTTAAGGATGAAATATTAATGTCATATTGTCATGTATAATTGCTAAAAAAGTTTAAATTTTTTTACAAGGGTTGCTGTACTTACTTGTTTTCCTCTGCACTACGCTTGTGTTGTCCATTCGCGCAATAGGATGTTTCTACTGTAGCCAATGTAAAATGAAGAATCCAATTTCACTCGTAGTTAATTATTAAGGATAAGCACGTCATGTCATGTACGAATGAAAATGTCATTTTATTTCTTAAATGTTGACTTTGATTCTACTGCACATGCAAGAATAACTGTAAACGCGAAGCAATGAAAGGCCATGTCTTTTTCATTGTGAGGGTTGGTTGGCATGTTCGATGCCTACTCAACATATACATTATTACGTGCAATGGAACTGTTACACAACTCAACACTATTGTGTTTGATAGCGGATCAAACCGTCATAACAGACATTATAATTCATTAAAAAAAACTTTCAAGGATGTGGGTGAAATGGACAAAGTAAATGGTGGAATTGGGAAATAGGAAATTACATGCTTTCTTTTATCATTGCTTCCGATACACATTCACATCATGATCCAAGCATAGATTTGGAAAAATGTATCAGTAAATGAGTATAAATAAGCTAAACGAATGTAGAGCTAACTAAATCAAGGTTTAACTTAGCTTAGCTAGAAAAATTGAATTTCATGTGGCCTTTGGTTTTGGTAAATTTGTCCCCAATAAATGTTTACTGAATAAAAGTTTAACACTTGAGTTTCAAAATCATTGCAGTATTCTATTCTGTTATTAGATTTTAAAGTGCAGCAATTATTATTTTTTTGTGAAAGCACACACAAAATCCCATTATCTACGTTAAACGCATGTACTTTATAGTGTAACCGATCCACATGTAAAAGGAAATGATGACTCTTTGAAGAATATGATGATGAATGAACAAGTGTATAATAAGACGTAATAATGACATTTACATTTGGTGCCTATATATATTATGTATGAAGTAAAAAAAACTGGCAACGCAATGGCACCAAACATTGTGGTGTTTGCTTCCTTTACCGCATGCGCGGAAGTGGATGCCATGAAACCTTCATAGCGCTTATTTCGCTATTTTCAGATTTCGGCTGACAAAAAGTTGTTATGGTTTTCAGTAAAACTTTTTTTCGAAGCTGCTTTGGTTGAGTGGTGAATCTCTGGATTCGTACAATTATGGTTAATGCTTCGTTAAACAAGCATTAGTTGTCGGAATCGTTCTGCCACCATCAACCATGCCTCGATTTTGATCCAATGATCTACTAATTTTATTGTATAGTTCTAATAAGTAAAGACAAGTTAGAAACCTATAAAGAAATTCATACTCAACTTTAATTACGTAATTGAGGCTCTGAAATGAAGAAACCGTACCTTATGCCTCTTTCTGCATTATGTCTGTATTTGATTAATCACTGCATTTATATTTTAGTAACAAATCCGGTGCAATGTAATGGAAAATGACAGAAAAGTTTCATTGGGAATATATCTTTAGACATATTGAGAAATAGCTCGCATTAAACCCTTTTTGTAAATGCAATCTTTCCTCATTTAGATGCTCTATAAATGATTAGTGTGAGTTGTGCACAATAAATAATTTATAGGATAACAACAAGCATGCCATGAATTGTTCCGTATGCAATTGATTAGCAAACTTCACAGATCATTTGAAATTTTTGGGGAAGAAGACAGAATCGGCTGCATTTCTTGGCTAATCGCTGAAGTCATAAGATTTCAATGGGCACAGCGTTACTTTGAAGGTGTTAGAGGAACAGGTTTCTATCATGTATGTCTTGATTTTGAAGAGGCACAATAAAAAAGGAACATCGAACTTGCTTATCACATTATGTAATAATGCCTCGCATATGAGTAAACAAATGTAGACATGTAGGCATTATTACCGTCAATAATGGTTCCGTCCGCATGCAAATCGCTTTGATCCGGTTATGAATAATATTCCCTATATATGTTAGTAATGAGGAGCGTGAAGTAAATTAAATGCATCTATCGACTCAATGTTTTGAAAAGAACTTGTTATAAAGTTTTTTTGTTTGGATAATTTTACATATTGTAATATATACACACATGGTTACCACTAACACATCATGATGAGATAATGTACGTGCTCATGTTATTCCTACATGATTATGCTGATGTGGCAAATCTGGTGAATGTAGGAGAGAACCAATAATGATTCTTCAAATAGAAGTCATGCATCTAGTGAGCCATTGCAACAGCTATTGCAACAAAACAAACCCAATTTTGCTGTCAGGTAGTACTGCCTTCTGCACCATTCATTTTGTAAATTGTAATGATTTTTTTTCTCTTTCTTTTTTGGCATCCTTCCTTCCTTCCGGTATCTTTTCTTGCCGTTTGTCCTATTTTAAAAATTAAGTACCTACTGCACTGGCAGGCAAGAATTTAAAATAACGTTAAGGTGTGTGTTTGAAGAATGATGAGCATATCATCAACATGTGTAGCATACTATACAAAAATGGATAGGTGAAAGGGCCTTTGGGTTTGTTACGATGACATTTTTAAAGAATCGTATTTCCTATCATGCAATTTTTCATTATTAACATCATTTTGTCTTCAAAGATAACGTAGTGGTCATGATTGTTCCATGTGTCTAGCATGTCAAGGAGAAGGAGATGCTAGATAAAGGTAATTGTAATTTGAAAAAAGGAACTATGAATAGCCGCATTACATAAAAAATGAGACCAACAAGCTGCTTTGTGCTGACCGCAGTAACAACAAAATGGTTTGCAAAAGCTTTCATCTTCATGGAATTAGACTAAACTTTTCTTGGTCTAGTTGGGTTCTATAAGCGGTGAGAGGACAAATGTTTCATATCTCATTTACCACAGGATTATGCAAACATTCATTAATATTGTATGGAAAATTTTCATCGTATAAACTCACTTGTTGCATCGAATTAACGTGAAAATATGAAATAAAAGGGGCAGCTTAGAAGCTTGTGATATATTACGCATTTTGTGACTACTCAAACTCACACGTAGTACGCCTTATCAATGTTAAGTACACGATGTATGCAGTTTTACATCAAATATATTCAGCTCCATGGTTTTGACAGCTCATTGTTATCCGTGTAAAAAATAATGATTTGCTATTAGGTTATGTGATATTATGCCGAGAGAATTGTTTCGTTTGATAGGATAAACCGGATGTTTAACGAACATCAACATGGTCATGTATACATACATAAAATAAATTTCCCTGTGTCCAGAAAACGATGAGAAGGCTTAAGCGGAGCTACTAAATCTGTGTATAGCTGTTTATCACAGATAATATTTATTCGTATATATTTATACAGTTTTTAGCTTCATAAAATACAAATGGATGCATGTATAAGGAAGAAGCATGCATATTTTTTGCATGAATAATATTGTATTCTATCCTCCTTTGAACTGCGTAAAACGCAGTACATCGAGAGGGTGTAACAGTTTTTTTGGAATCATGCATAAAAATCACGAATGTATTACAACCAAAACCACTGAGCAGGGTAATCAAAGCATCAATCTGTATAGAACATGTGCACATATCTTTCCGTGATTGAGCATTTTTTTGTCATGAAAATTTTGGTCCAGAGTAGTCTGGTCAAACCGCAACTCCAGTGCAAATTACAACACGGCAGAATTTAAAATCATCATGACTCATGTTATGGATTATGCATGTTCAAATTTTTTGTGTGCATGAGCAGAACCGGATGCGTTGAGAAAAGAGTTTTTGATGTTGATTGT
The DNA here is from genome assembly GCA_036850725.1 of Orchesella villosa. Lineage (NCBI taxonomy): Eukaryota > Metazoa > Arthropoda > Collembola > Entomobryomorpha > Orchesellidae > Orchesella > Orchesella villosa. Next base: position 12,444 of record JAANSM010000497.1, on the reverse strand, counting down.
AGGGACTATGACTGTTACATGCGTTGGGGAGAAGAATGTTTTTACGTGTTATTCACCTCGAATTTGCAACAGCAGGGAGCAGAACAGACCATGGAATAATTAATTGTTCTAAATTATTATGCTACAACTCTCAAGTATAATATTGATTACCTTCATAAAACGATAAACGGGAATGGCAGCTATAGAATGGAGATAAGTATCAGATGCACGAGGCAGTATATTGGCGGATCAATAAATGAGATTGTAATCTTCACCTACATGAAGCTCCGCTCTGATGCGTTTTCTTAGACTCATCTTAATATTAGTTAATGTAATTTCAATCAAATGACGTGATGCTTTGTAATGAGCCACGTCGCTTTGATTACTTTCAACCTTAAACCAGCTTGTCTTGAACCGGGGTCACCTTTTGGAATGCTCAAGCCTGGTTAACAACATCCGAACGATTTGCTTCGTTACTTTCATATGTTGTTGAAAATATTTCGATTCATTCCGGACACTTCATTTATGAGAATGCACGGCGAATCTTAAGTCATTTTCTTGCTGTCCTAGCAAGACTCAATGTAAGAAATTGTTCGACCCGTCTGTCCATCATGCTCTGTTTTCAAGGCAGAGCAAGAACCTTTACAATCATGGTATCCTTTCACACACTCGTGACTACACACATATAGGAGAAAATTAGTTTCTGGAGTTTCGAAATTTGACTTTTAATTAAATGCGGAAAGCACGAGCATGTACGTTAGGTAAGGTTAAAATGTTAAATTTGTAAAAAAATTAAGTCATGCTTTTACGAAACAGTCTCATTTGTTAGTTTGAGGTAGCATATGCTACCCAGTAATAGATATCAAATTAAGAAGCAATGACGTAAGGAATGTAAAATTCTTGTTTTTTATGAATTTAAATTGATTTGTGGATAGGCTAATCTAGTTTAAATCTAATCCAGTAGAATAAAAGCATGAAGGCAGTACGTGTGAGTTATGCAGTTGACTTTTTGAGTATAAGCATTCCTCAACAATGCAACATGCACGCTCTTAAGATACTTACATTGAAGCTTACTTAGTTGGCCTCTAATGCATCCTTTTTGATTTCATTGTTGGTTAACTCTTCATTTCATTACATGCTATTCTTGGCATTTCATTCCCCTGAAACCAAAACTACTATTATCAAAATATATGATACGAGGAAAAAATATCGCAGAAACCGCTTGAATTGCAATAATAATGTACGCAGTGACTAAATTATTTAGCTGACGAACGTTCTGCCTAATTTGAATTTGTTTTTATGTCCAAGCATTAATGACATAGTTTGCTTCCTGCTAGGTAATTAATTACCTGTTGTAACTAAACCAAGGACATATGACCTCAACTTTTTATGTACGCTCCGTAAAAATTGTTCCATAATCCCAAATGACGTACAATCAACAGTGATCACCAGTCGGTCCAAAATAAAATCATAATATTCTGCCACAGATAATTACGTCAGGGCAGTTACAATTAGTCTTTAAGTCAAAGCACGTAGCCAATATCCGTATTATGTCTCTAATTTTTATTGCTGCTACTGATGGCATCATCTTAATTGAGGAAATTGAAAGCTTGATGGAAAATGTAATGGGTTTTATGGCAAGCAAATCCATTATCACAGAAATGTGGTTTAAGTGAAATGGTAAATGCACACGGATGCAATTAGAGCTGCAAATTTCATTATTCACGTCGGTAAATTTGTCACCAATACATTTAAGCTGTACACACCTCCGTAAAACCAAAAGTCAAAGTTAATTTGTCCCCAAAAACAGGTTCCCTAATCGTATGTCATGCCTATCATATGTATGTAAATAGGATATTAAGATTTAAAATGAAAGATCTGGGAAACCGCTAATCAACACAATAGATTTATTGACCGCCGCCTGCAATGCCATTGTGTGACACAATATGGTCGGCTGTCCTCTATATAATCCATTCAAGAGCTCTACCGGATTTTGTTTCCTTTCATTTGTATATCCGTGTCCTGTTCCATTTCACCTGTTGTCAATCACTCATGACTTCTTGATTGAGATGTGGAACCTTGTAGCAGTTTCTTTTCCAATCGAGTTTTGATGAAGATGTTGTCAACCTTCTTGTTGTAAATCCGTTTTCGTTTGTCACATTCATTTCATTGGATTCATTTGTTGATACCTCACATGTACAAATGATTACATGCGGGATCGATAGTTGCATCAAAGCATTGGATTGGATCTTCAGAGTTTTTCCTCAAATATAGCTATAATCCAAAAAGGTATCGAAATGGGATAACAGCTTTGCTTTTGTTGAGCTTGGCATGACAGAGAAAAAGGTGAGACAGGAGGAGAGCACATTATTGTTACCATGCGTATTGATGTGAATTATGCTTTTTGAGTTTTCTGTATTTTATATATATATATATACGCATGCACATGAATAAGAACTGTGATTCTGATAAGCATTTCATACCGTCTTCAAACTTATCTAGCTAAGCAAGTGCACACAACAAAACAAACTGTATATATATAAGTAAAGTAAAACGCAACAGGCATTCTATCATATCATGAAACCCAGAGTGCAACGTTGTTAGTAGAAGGTAAGGGTAAACATTTGAGCAATACCTGCATTACTATATATTCTTTACGCTATTTATACTACATTTTACATCAACATATAATATATCTCGTTTTAGTCTTAACATTTTTTTGCTATTTCATTATATACAAGGGGAGCACTTGGTTTGTTGTTGCTGCAGAGCACATTAATTTTTATAAGTCAGGGAGTATTTTTCATTTAACCAACATCATTATCAGTCAGTCAGAATGTTAGCTCTTTTTTTCTCACTAAACATTTAGTATTTCTGTAAGAACAGCGGTAAATAAGAGCCACTTGAAGTTAAAGTTATGAAGAAGTGGAGGAGCTCCACTCATTCCCAATATATATGTGTAAAATACTCTAAAGTGAGTGCATTAGGCGAAGGCGATTTTTCATGCAATTGCCACCGTGTTACTTGTATAGTACTGTTACTGAAGACGAAGAAAAGATGTGAAATAATGATCTTCATCTCATGTTCACAGCAGAATTCTACACAATGTACTTAGTGTCGGTGCTGCTGCGAGAACTTAGTCAGCTTTGTGCCGTCAGTGTGTACAGTCAGTGAGTGCTTGAGTGAGCAAGGCAAGGGAAGATTTTTCTGCCCCTCTTCATCATTGCTTACGGTTGGAGCTCTTTGCTCTTGTACTGATTTGTTCCTGATATTTGTCACAACACAACGGAAGTTGTAAAGCAGCAGAAAAGTAAGAGGGTTGATTGCATTTTCGTTGCATGCTCTATACCAGAACCGTTTTCGTGGTTGTCCATGATAGCCGTATAGTTTTTTGGCTCCCAGAGCCATATCAATCTTCCCCAGATTTTACATCTGAATTAAACCTGATCACATTGGAGCTAGTTTAAACAATGCCCTTGTTTCTTTTCTTGCCACCTGTCCTCCTCAAATTTCTCACATAAAATTCATAAACAATAATCGTAATAAAGCCAATAACAATCATGATTTTCAGGGCCGTCTAAGACTAGGTTATTCTCACTTCCTTTTCTACAATTAAGAGCAAAAAAAAGTGGCAGTATTATGTTTGTAGTTTGTACTTTTGGAGTAGTAACAGTTAGCATTTCATAGCAATAATTACAGAGTACTTGTTAATCTCTGTGTGTTCGCATTCGTTAATGAATGTATTGGTGGAGTTGAGTCGTTGCTACTAAAATAATTGTGTATGAAACCTTGTTCCTAAATAAAGTGTGCATGCATGCAATTGAGGCAAAATGATATGTTTTTCTTCGTCAATGAAGCCTTACTACAGTACTAATAACTCTTCTAACAGATGGGATTGTGTCCTGGATCAAGTGCCCCTAATCCTATGAGCTGCCGTGACCCTGATTTCAACAAGCAGTCCTGAAAACAGTTTACCAATGAAAATAACTGGAGAGGTAGAGTTAGCGGAGTATTCACCTGGATTAGCTGTTTGAAGGACTTGATGGTGTAAACGTAGTTGCACCCAAAACAACATCAATTTGATTGATTACTAAAAATAGACCTTGTATGGGACAAATTTGCAGAGAGTTCGCAATGCAATAATGACGAGGGATAAAACGTTGACCTGCAGTGTACATACGAAAGGAACACTGGGTCCTGTGTTGACATCGAAGAAATCGTGACATGCCTTGTGTGTTTGTTAGTAGATTAAGTGGCTCATTCCTGTGGAAAGTGCTAGTCTGTGCTGGAGTCGTTGTTTCCTATTTCACCTCATTTTGTGGAGGTGTTCCCGGTGTTGACGGTGGTGGTCTTCATCATCGTCGTAGTCATGGAACGTCACCTCAAGGACACGTGAGTCCTGCTAGTGGCGTTGGCCACACCAGAAATCCTCACAGCATCAATTCACATGCATCCACCCAAGCTTCGGCGTACATTGGGGGAACAGGTCCTGGAGTTAGTCATCCAGTCGTACCCGGGGCTGTGATGCACTTGTTTCCCCGCTACGGGTATTTAAGTCTGAGTATGCGAGTGGTTCCTCGTAATGACACTCAAAATTGGATCTTTCTTGAGCCATCCAAGGAAGTGCTGGACCCATCAACGTACCGTGTCCAACAGCAAACATTCCTCACCACCGACAACAGTTTACCACTCCACAATGAGTTCCACATTGACCTATGTGAAGATCTCCAACAACTGGTACAAGCATACTTTCGCCGGTTTGTAATAGAAGGACTGGATCGCCCCTGGCACTCATTTGCTGGAGGATGGCGCACGCCTAGCTTAGCCAAATACTTTGGAATCGACCCTCAGTTCGTGAAGGGCGATTATAGATATATGCTGGTGAGAGTTCTCATGGTGAGACAAGCTGGACGAGTTGACCCGTTCCAAAATATGACTGTCCTACCCAACTACAGGGACAATGTCCACTCATTCCGTGCCAATGACTATACATCTTCGTTCAAGTTCTTTAATGACGTCGGCACTCACTACATTAGTTCATTCCTTACTGGAAATTCCATCTATCAGGTATGAACATCAAAATAAAATTTAATTACGTATTTGCTTTAGTTTCTACCTGCAAACTGCTACATATCATATAATCTATATTTTATGCTCTCACATACATTATAGACACTAACTTAGTACATGCAAAGAAATGATATAGTTCAATTATTATCCCATATGTTGGTAAAATCCAGAAAAAAACCTGTTTATAATCAATTCAACATGCATCATCAGTAAGTGTACTCTCAAATTTTTGCAGTAGAACAGAAAAGATTTTCCTGCTGAGATAATTTTTTTTATTGAACGTTCTCTTACACAATATGACAAGTGCAAAAATTCTAGCTTCTGTTCCATTTTATTACCTCGCTAGCTCACTGTCACAAGTTTCAAGCAGTGGCCTGGTACACCCGCATCTGAATTTAAAGCAAGAAAGCAATACGTACACCTTTTGTGCATGCGTAACAAAGCATTTACTTGAGAAATTATTAGCTAGACATTAATGTATGCATAATGCAATCCAAAACTTTACCTGACACTGAGCTCTAGAGCTAAAGCTAAGGTATCAAATATCGTGAATTTCTGATTATACAGCGATTTAGTAACTGCTGACTGCAGTAGTATTATATTTTTAAAAGCGAAAGTGAAAAGCTTAGTCACAGTCGTGGTGCGTGTTGTCATTTTATTTTAAGTGCTTTAAACTTACTTTCATCCAACGCTAAAGCCAGTGCCATCGTCATCCTAATTTTTTACGTTAGACTTCATAATACCTGAGTACGCTAAATGTTCCACAGTATTAAAAATAACAAGAATGAGAAGAGAGATGAAGACTCATAGTGTTATTGCAAGGTTATAGCGTTTGTAAAGGATCTAGCTTCGTATATAGGTATTTAGGTAAAAGAAAAGAACTACTCTCCGTGATGAAATAGAAGGATTTAAGAAAGAAGTAAGCAACAATATAATATGTATGGATATATATATAGTAGTCGACATACAAGGTGTAAATGAGCTGGGATGAAGTTTATTGTATGCATCCTTGAGCTTACTCACCGTTGGGAATATTCCAACCCAATCCCAGCAAAAAGGCAGACGATGGAATCTATTGTAGCATGACTATGACTGCTGTTTATCTTTGCTCTTGAAGCTCATATTCAATGCTTGATTGTTGCAATGATTGTCATTTCAGCAAGACTTGAGTGAGTACTCAACAATGAAAAGATTGTGTGGAAAAATTCTGTTTTTTTCTGAAGTCGATACGCTGTCTATTGTAGTCAAGATTGGGTCTTCTTCATTTGCTCATGTTATTATGTGATTAAAATACCATATTGATGCATGATGGGGGATTCTTTGCAATAAATGAGTTAGACAGGGACCCAAGGCAACCTCATTTCTGTGCGAATTATTGGGCTTTACTCTCCCTACATTCTAGTCCGTTATGAAGAAGAATAAAGCTGAGTTAAAGCAAAAGACATTTTTTTATGTTACGAAAATAGTTTGTAAATAAAACCTTCCTTTCGATTTTTATATCTACTTGTTGCATGCTGAGGTTTAGATTCCTTATATATATATATATATATGCATATTTTTGTCTTCACTCACCATTAATTCTTTTTACTAGCTATTCCCATATCACTTTTAGCTAGATTTTGCCTATTCATTCATCACGATCGTATTGTTAATTATGTAATGTAGTAATATATGTCATGCTCTTACTTCACTCAATCTTAAGTACGTATGTGTGTTACGTGTAAGTTCGTAAACATATGAAATCGGTTGAAAACGAAAGCCTCAAGTGCTGTTTATTAGCTAGTAAAAGTCATTTCAATGGTGCGTGCTTTGCTACCACGCTGCTATGTTGGTGTGTTCATCTGTCAGCATAGTAATTACTGTGCCATTCGAATGCTAGAACTTTGTTACCTTAAAAAGGGAACAAGCAGATTTATTTTTTTAAATAGGTATGACAATGCGCTTAACTATATGGGTTAAATTGGCTCTCTTAATTTTATTTGTTTAATAATATTCTTTTTGGATTTTGTTAGTAAGCAAGATAAGTAAGTGCATCTCGTTATGCCTTGAGTTAGTTGCCGTTATTATACTCTTTGGTTTAGCGACTCATTTTGGCTGTCAAGTCATCCAAAACCAATTTTTTAAATGAGTTTTTGTTCAGTTGCGCTTGACCAACACTTACTCTTTTCTTGCGTGTGTGTGATCAAGAGGCAGCGTTGTAAACAAGATGCTAGCAAATAGTACACTTAAAACCATTTATGTAAGGTACACAAATCGTCTTGGCGAGCACGAAACCCAGCTTGTCGTGATGAAAATGGAAAGGACATTATTACCAGGAGCTGGGCTTTATGCCACTGTTAATATGTCAAGACAAATTGCATTAAAATGTTGGACTAATTGGCAATGATGAAAAGCACATATATTCATATATGACATAATAGCAAATCACTAGAACCCCACAAGTGCCCTTCAATTATTTTAAATCTGTCATACTTTTTATTCAAAAAATTTCAAGTTCCTAGAAAAGTCCCATTTTTTGTTGTAATAAACAAGTGTCATTTTATTTTAAGATGAAAAATGACAAATCACATATTATTAGGTTAATTTGTTGTGTGACATTCAAAATCACGACGGTTTCAGAAAGGAAGGTTATTATGTAATGTTGTGCGTGTTTGAATTATTGTTTCTTTAATTTTAAGGAGAAAAATATGAAAAGTGTAATAGAAAGGATTTAAAAAGCTATTAGTCTTCACACAAGCGGGAAAATATGTGCAGATGCACTTGTGTATGACGGCTTATTTACCCAAAATAGTGTGTCAATGTTACCACGCATCCCAAAAAACAGTCAACCGTCGGAAGGTGTTCAAAAATTGTTAGATCCGTACACCTTCCTTTTTTTCCTTAGTCATTTTTCGTTGTGAGGACGTGAGCACACCTTGAAATAAAATGTTTACAAGTTGGATACATATCTCACTTTCCTTCCATCATGCTATCTCTTTCTTTGAAGGTCAAAATATTTTCTAAACCCCCAGAAACGGGAACTAGTTGGCCTCTGAAGAAGGATGTTATTGTCTAAAAGATGGTTTCTAAACTATATACCTTCCGTTTTAATGTGCATGCCTAATCCCCTATCCATATCTATATACATATACATTTCGTCTCTACGTTTTATAGGCGTAAAAGATCCGGTACTTACGGATAAGGTTCACAGTTAATAAGGATCTACATTATATTCCTTCATGCTTTTTTGTTACGCACCTGAATTAAAGGTAAACTAAATTTTCCCTAAATTTGAGATTTTTCACTCTTTTTACGTTCATTGAGCTGCGAGAAAATGAAGCTCGTCATCCGTAAGTAAATGGATGCCTAAGTCAATGTTCAATGCTAAAAAACGGGACAAACGAGTAACTTTCAAAACTATCTCTATCCACACGTATTGAAAACAATTTTATCTCCACTTGAATGAGTTGCAATGCAATGGAATGAATAATGTTGAAAGTAAGGAGTGCCCTTGATTTTCTTCGGGATAACTTTATGTATACATTAAATCTATGTATCACTCTTCAAATGCGTTCACTTTATTTTCAATTGATGCTACACGAGTACACGTACAAGATTAAAACTTGGATCCACTAATTGTTGTGAAAAGTATTTGAAATTTTATTCATTGCTTTCTGCTTTTATTGTCATTTGCATGCTCATTGATTCCTTCTATAATGAGGTCAAATGTAGTCAACACAATTTGTAATTTTACGGTGTTAATAACAAACACGAGACACTTGTATGTGATTCATTCCATTCTGTCAGAAATCACTTTTCCCTGACAAAGCATGCGAAGCCAAACTACATAGAAAGAATGCAATACGAACTATATTGTTACCTTATTTGTTAGGGTTTGTTTCGTTGCCTTGTTGGGATGAATGTAACCATTTGCAATGATCATTCATGTTTTCTGCTTTGTCTAACATAGTAGTGGTTGTTGACGCGGAGCAAAACAGTTTCTACATGGCATCGTGTAGTATACAATTTGTTTGCTAAACTAGATGATTAAAGAAACATCGCAAAACAATTCACTTTGTAAAATTTTGTATTAAATGCAAATGAAGATTTACTGACACCTTTCCATTTGAACTGTGAAGCATAGAATTTTTTACTTCGCTTCTAGTACAGGGCTATAAAAAAGCATCGGGTACTGATGTTCTTAAAATGACGATTGCTTGCTGTCCTGTTTCTAAGAAAAAATCAAGGATAATGAGACACAACAACGTATGTTCGCATTTCCTTGTTCTTAATGATTGTTTCTAGAGGTATACGATTCAGTTGCATGTGCATGCAAATAGGCAAATTAATTCATCTTTGTTTTCTAACAAAAAATTAGTTCTTTTTGCTTAACAAAGTGTTTGTCCTGTGCGCTAAAATCTTGTAGATTGGAAGACAAAGCCATGCTCAAACCTATTACAACAGAGAGCACATGGTGGCAGCGAAATGGCTGACAAAGAAAAGGATTCAGAAAAATATGCCAACATCGTAGCTAATTCATTGTTTTAAATGTTCTACCTGTGTTGATGCGTTTGTAATCAATCAATTTGCTGGCATGCATTTCTTCGTATTGTTTCGTTGATACGCTGTTTGAGCTATTTTTGATTTTGATTTAAAGACTCCTGCGAAAAAAAGTTTCAAATGAATTTGAGTATCTGATTCGCTTGTCACATCAGGTATGCATTCCTTGCTGTGGGAACAATACAAAATACACACGCCTCTTGATACATACGGCATCGAGTTCCATTATGGCCACATAAAAACAGGAACGTAGTAACAAAAGTTGGAGGAAGTAGAGTGAGTAGCTATTTTCGTGTATGAAAGCCGAAAATAAATGACATGAAATGAAACAAGTAATATTTCAAATGAGCGTTGCATTTTATTGTGGAAAAAAATACAGCCTCACTGATACAACTTGGTTTTTTGCTTTATAACAAAAATAGTTTTTTAAAGTTTTCTCATTATTAAACCTTTCATTAGAAGCTCTTCCTGAATTCACTTGTTTTTAAAAACACCTTATGCCGCCGTCACCAATCTCACCATTCTAGTTTCAATAGATCAATTAGTACGTCGTGAAATTTGCATGTTAACGGAAACGGAACCTCCCAAATATTTTACATTATTTCTCAACTTTAAATGAAATGGTTGAGCAGGTAGACGTTACAGTTAAATTTTAATATTTTTCTTATCAGTGAACATTCCGTTTCACTCAAGACGAGTTCCTATTCACCTTGCAGTACTTCAATCGAAAGTTTTAATGTATTTTCTCACAATTATTTATTCAAGCTAGGTAAACGAATAAAGTTATAAAGTTACGTACTGAATTCATCCTAACTCTTCCGAAATCATGTTTGAATAATCATTAAACTGTTATACCTCAATGAAAACCCGATTCTGCAACGTTATGATCTAAACTCAAAATAAGATGTTGAGATTATGTCGCTGATAAAATACCTAAGAATCTTATTAATCCTGAATTTTTTTCGCAAATATTATTGAACTTCCTTCTCCCTTATGGGTTCACTACATATTTTAAAAACCGTTTTTAACAACCCACGTTTGTACGTATCGGGAAGGCAAGCTTGAAAATTTGATGTAATCTTTAGTGATAAATCATCAAATCATCTTACAAAATTTTATGCATACATATCCACACTTCAAACAAATTTGCAAGTTTCTACTTAGGTGTTCTTAGAAATCAAGGTTTGGCTTATGAAGAGCGATTTAACGGTGATGTGATGATGTTACACAAATATTAATTTAATTGTACCTTGCACACAGTAGTCATAATTGTCTGTTATCAAATAGGTAAAAGAATGAAAAATAAAATTGCTACTCATAACTCATATCTGTATACACTCACACATGTTGTTGATGAGGTAATATCAACTTACGCATTACAATGCCAAGTTAAAATCAGTAATAATCCTTTGAATCATTATGCGTGTCTGAACCAAGTGCAAGTGCCATGCCAGACGAAATGAAATATACGTAATTTTAAAAAGGGAGACAAGTCGGTGGATGGGTAGAGAGGAGATCTTAAAATAGCACAAAATCCCCCCAACTTGCATGAAGGAGCATTTTATTATGCAGTTTACTCACTCTCAGGTACTCCTAACATAAACGTACACACGAAAGAGACGTAAACACAGAGCTGACTGCCAACTGCCACACTCTGCACTTGCTTGTAATAAAGAGTGGATCATCTACATTGACCTGACCTCATACTTCATGCTTATGCACCAAAAAACTTCATGCATGAAGCCAATGCTATGATAAGACACTGCTCATTTTTGGACTTTACTTATGTAATTTGTGACTTTGTGGCATAAAATTATAAAATAACACAGATTGTACCATCAAAAATTCTACTCATGAATTTACTCATTCAATCTATACGTCAACTTAAACTGTTCGTTTAGAGAATATTATCTAAACACTGATTGTTAATGATAGGTTGGTACTTCGTGCACGTTCTGGTGATTGTTTGTCGGGCTCAAACTGTAGTGAGGTAATGTAGAGAGACTTAGAAATTACATCTGCAATTTTGCATCTACACAACCTCCTTCATAACTAACTTTCCCATTTTTGCTGACAATATTTTTTTGATGAAACGTGGCCATTACATGCTCAACAAATAAAAAAATGAGACTAATTTTTAATTGCACATCTGGTCAACATCTTTTGGCGCTAGTTGTATAACACTTAACCATGATTTTGACTATGGCTGATTTATATTTAAGATTTAGGCTTAAAAATTAAAACCAGACTAATTCCTGCAGAAGGGTACATATGTGCCTTGTATCTATTTTATATAGATTTACATGTTTTTTTCTCATATAACACACTCTAGCAGGATAGACTTCACTTAACTGAAAGGTACTGAGATTAATATCAATTTTGCTCTCGTTTTATAATTACAACACGTTCCTTTGATTTTTATGGTGTCTTTTTGATACAAGTATAACGCATTTTTTTACAAGATGTTATGCAATAAATTTGATCCCAAATAATCTACAAAACTGGTTTTTCCTTTCCATTATGCATGTGATCACAGAAGAACAATGTTTTTATACACTCAATATTTAGCTTTGTTTGTTGACTACATCATTTATGTAATGTTATGCTGAGGAACTTTATGCTTTGGTTGTGTATTTACTGGGGTGGTGGTGTGGTATCTTGGTTTAATATGATTGCGTGAGTATGTGCAGTGTCGCTTCCTTTTTAACAACAATACTTGCACTGCACTATTTTCTTGCCGTCATTGTTTTTGGTGGCAAAGTATGCAATTGTTTAACTATCTATATCAGCATAATTTACTTGTTTTTAGTCTACCTAATGTCAACATGTGTATAAACTTGACGCATCATTGATGTG